>WWET01004857.1:9569-21688 GCA_011038615.1 Limnodynastes dumerilii
AGACATGATGGGGGATTGGTGGGCTGCAGAGACGTGATGGGGCTACTGAGGGCTGCAGAGACATGATGGGGAAAATGATGGACTGCAGAGACATGATGGGAAAACTGATGGGCTGCAGAGACATGGGGCCTGATCCAGACCTACGACCGCAAGCGATCGTACGCCGGTCAGGAGCGTAAAAACGGGAGAAAAAACGCACTGCGCATGTGCAGTATGACAACTTCCGGTCGTCCGAAGGACATGAGCGTACAGCGTATTTTCAGCGTATTTTTCGCCCAAGGGGCGTGCGTTTTGTACGACGATAGTCTGGACGCTCGAGTTACTACACAGAGGCGGGGATAGCCATTTCAATTGTACAGTATGGGCGTGCTAAGCCCCGTACGACCCTCGTATCGGTGCGAAAATTCGCACATACTCTGGAAAATCTTAGGGTAGGGTTCAGCCGCCGTAAGCAGGTACAATCAATGGGAGTGTTATGGGCGTGAAAGTTTATATGCCCGGGCGAACGTATGCTACGCTCGCGGGCGATTGTGGTCGTAGGTCTGGATCAGGCCCAATGTAACAAACAAATGAGAAAATTCAGTCAAATACTTGGTTGTATAAGGAAAGGAATTAATAGCAGAAAGAGCAAAGTAGTAATGTCATTGGTACAGAATCACTTGGAATACCGTGTTCAATTCTGGAGGCTATGACCCTGATTCACTCATAAGTAAGGACCTGATTCACAGATAAGACTGAGTTAGGTGTGGGCAGATTCTTAAGTATGAATCAGGCTCTAAGTGTGGAATCTATGTGTGTTTTTATCATTATTAAAACTGTGCGTGCCCAGACCCCAAATATACGCACATAAAACATAGCTGACTGATTCCCATATACAGATATCAGAGTTACGACTGATGCACGCATCGGCACGGGACAAGTCCCACAGGCGTGGCTAGAGGGGCAAGACATTTAACGCAAATGAGCTCCACACTGGCAACAATGACAACAGAGTTACGACTGATTCACAAGCAGGAGTGCCTTGTGTGAAAGAACATACGCAGTGGAAAAATTTATTTAGCCCTCGACCACTTCTAAGTTACTATAGCCTGTTGTACTATATGAAAGTCCATGCATCCTCACACACTGCACACAGCCATCAGCAGCATAATTTTAATCAATGTATGTGTGCGCTTAATTAACACACATAAGGCTCACCTACTTAAAGCTATGGTTTTTTACTATAAAAAAAAATACTTTTAACAGTGTCAAGGTTTTGCTTATTTGTGTTTAATTTCAATATAGGAATAATCTAACATTTTATTATTTATTTTTTTAATTTGTTTATATATTTTTTTAAAACAAGACTCTAAAATCAACCTTTTATTAACGTTTTGTATGTTTGACTTATTTAAAAAAGTATGCATAAGTTGTGTTTTTTGGTAATTTATGCTACATTTGTAATAATGTAACTTTTTTAATTACATTTTTAAATACATTTTATGGAAAATTTTTAAAATAGTTTTGTCAAAGTTTTTTGATACAGTGGAAAAATGGACCTGGCGCTTTCCACAGATACCAACAAATCAATGGAGCAATGGAGTAAAATAAGTTCAATCTTTATTGAAAGTAGTCACTGGTGCTCCAACTCCGTTTATGCTGTATATAGCAAAAGGATGTCACCATATGGTAAAGCAAATATAGCCCTGTATAGGCGCCTTTCAGTGCTCCGGTGATCAATTGCTATGCCTCATCAAGGCATTAGTAATCGATATCCCAGCCAGTTTGGAACTGCCTGGGAGAGAATGGCTCTATCGAAATAAGGTCATTCACAACAGGGACCCACACTCTTCTGAATATTTATTTTAAGTCTAATTTCATGGCTGATGTCTCAAATTGTGTTTTCCATGTTTTTCAACAGAGAACAAGGAAATGTTAGACATCTCCCATGCATTAACCTAACATCATTTGTGTTACTAAAAGAACTAAACTATTTTCACACATTACAAGCAGTTCTTGATTGCAGCTGCAGTAATTAAGACTAAAAAGTGCATAGATAAGAAAAGAGAAGCTATCAAAGAAATGTAAAATATTTTGAAAAAAATCTGTTTGTAGAACTAATGTACAACTTCATTCTGTAGATAAGTCCTAAGATACAGTGTTCAGTGATGTCTGCAGGACCTGGCAGATGCAAAATCTGTATACTTTTTATTAATGTTTATTGTTATTTTGTCTTTACAAATATCTGGCAAAATGAATGCCAAACAAGACTGTATATTGCCTAGATATCTATGACTACCAGATTAAACAAATGTGGAACCAACCACTTTCCTCTGCCTTTCCAACATACACACACACACATACATTCCAGATATTCCATTATTCTTACATTACCATACCTCCCAACATTTGAAAATTCAAAAGAAGGACAAAATTTTGCGGCCTGGTAGTGGGTGTGTGTCTTGTACCACCCAGTGGGCGTGTCTGGGAAAGTGGGTGTGTCTTGTACCGCCCAAACAAGCAGATATAGTACCTGCCCCTTTTATTCAGCCATCCATAGGTCTGTCCCTTATTATTTGTCCAGGATTCATATGTCCAGCCGCTATATCTGCCCAATATTATTATTGCCAGTCTCCATGTCTGCCCCCAATTAATACTGCCAGCCTCCATGTCTGCCCCCTATTAATATTGCCTGCTTCCATGTCTGCCCCCAACTGCCTGTGCCAGCCTCCTTCTGCCACCTATTGCCAGTGCCAGCCTTCATCTGCCCCCTTTTGCTAGTACCAGCCTCCATTTGCTCCCAATTGCCAGTGCCAGCCACCATCTGCCCCCAATTGCCAGTGCCAGCCTCCAGCTGCCCCCATTGCCAGTGCCAGCCTCCATCTGCCCCAATTGCCAGTGCCTGTCTCCTTCTGCTCCCTATTGCCAGTGTCTGCCTCTATGTCTGCCCCCTATTGCCAGCGCCAGCCTCCATCTGCCCCCAATTGCCAATGCCTGCCTCCATGTCTGCCCCCAAATACAAGTGCCAGCCTCCATCTGCCCTTATTGCCACTGCCTGCTAACATGTCTGTCCCCCATTGCAAATGCCTGTCTCCATGTCTGCCCCCAAATACAAATGCCAGCTTCCTTCTGTCACTTATTGCCAGTGCCTGCCTCCATATCTGCCCCCTATCGTCAGTGCCAGTCTCTATATGCCCCCTATTGCGTATGCCTGCCTCCAATGTGATGTCTACCCCCAATTGACAGCCTACATCTGCCCCTGTCTGCCCCCTATTGCCAGCCTCAATCTGCCCCCTATTGCCAGTGCCAGCCTCCAATGTGATGTCTGCCCCCAATTGACAGCCTACATCTAACCCCCATTGACAGTGCCAGCCTTCACCTGCCCCCTTGTTATGGCTGTTAGTCTCCCTGGTCCTTTCACTATCTGTATCCCTCCACAGCTATCCACAGCCCATGCAGATAGGACAGAGCAGGGCAGTGGTAGCAGGGGAGACATGCTGGATACTGGCTGAAAACAGTGACACTCAGGAACTCTGCAGAGGTGATTTCCTGCGTGCAGAGCCTCCTCTACCAGATCGCCACAGTGGATAATTGCAGCTGAAAAAAAAAAAATTTCTCTGCTTATGGGGACAAACAAGACAACGGGCGGGACAGTGCACCGGAATCGGGACTGTCCTGCGGAAATTGGGACAGTTGGGAGGTATGCATTACTGCAGACATTTGGTTTAACTATTTCTAAAAATATAGGAGATAAAGGGTTAAATGGTTCAGATTCTTGGCACTTTATAACAATGTGATTTCAAACCACTATTCAAAGTTCTAAGTCAAGGAAGAAAAGAGAAGCACCATTATCGAAAGAAGACTATGGAAGGAAAAATCACTATGTGAGAGGTATTATTTATATGCCAGTATTTATATTTCCACTAACCATATACATGCATTACTTAAATACAATAATTTTTAAAAGATCGGCTCCTTTGCATTACTCTTATGCACCATTATGTGGTTATAGGAAACTCATTAGTAATATAGGTTGATAGGAAACGCATTAGTAATAGAGGCTGTAAATATTGATCTATGCTGACGGAATATATGCAACTCTGGAAAAGATAAAGATATGCCTTATTCGAGAGTAAGAATGCGAATAAAAATAAGAATAAGATGAGAATAAGAAAAAGATATGCATTATTTGAGAATAAGGCATAAAGTGTAAGATAGTCCTGAATCCTGAGGTAGAAGTAAACCCAGATGTAAAAGTAACAGGATGTATTGAGATAATTTAACACAGATCTATATGGAGACAGTGGGGTTATGGTATTGATTAGTAGAAAGACATTGCCCCCTAGTGTTTGACGTGTCACCTGACAGATTCTAAACTAACAAATACTTAAAGAAAAATACTGCAGATACAAGACCTACCTCGTATGTGTAGGATAAATAAAAAGTATGTGTATGATAATTAAATGAGTTATAAATAGAATAAAAAATGTTTTTAAAGATGCAAAGTATGGGCCGTATTCAGAGATTAGTTTTTTCGGGCAATTCCGTGTGTATTTTTAGGTACGTTTATACTGCGCATGTGTATTAACTTTTTTTTTACGGAGTTCACATAGACTATATGCACGGAAGTGCCTCACGGGCAGACTTGGTGTCACATATGTCCGGATCTGCCACGTAAAAATATGCACGGAAGAATTTACATATAAATGGGCGGGGAGAGGCATTTAAATTATGAAAAGTGGGCGCGATTATCAAGATACGCATGGATGGAGGACATATACGCACGGAACATCACACAGAAAGTTACAGCTGGTCTAAGGAGGTGTAAGTGTCCGAGAGCACGGATTATCAAGGGGAGTGACTGGGGTTTTGGTGGCTCCGTCTGTGCATATATTTGCGGACCGATCTAAACACGGATCTCTGAATACCGCCCTATGTGTGGAAATCAGCTCCAGTCCAAAATCTCTTGAAACCTTTGCTGCAGTCATCTTACAAAATTAACAGCAAGTTTCGGAGAATCAAACCTGACCCTTAATTAGTCTTTTCTTGACCCCACTCTATTACTGTAAATTACCTATATGTCCTTACTATCATACACTAATCTGCTCTTAACTATTCTCCCAAGAACACAATTTCCCTTAGTCCCAAAGCCGTTATTGTTACTTTTTAATTGGATTTTGGTACAAGTGACCAATGGAAAATAACAGTACACAGATATTAGTTGAGAATGTTCTAATAGAATATTGAAGTGAACATCTGATTTATAGAGTGATCAGTATGTGCTTTATGCATGGTGTCAGATGATGGGATCTTTCCTGAGGCTGCAGTAACGCTTTGCAGACAGCAGGTGGTGATCTTATAAAACTGTACTACAGCTACATTAGAAGAAATGAGAAAAAATGTGCACGGCAGTCAGAGCAACATTGTACCCAGAACAGAATTACCTGCTAGGCATCCTAGGCACTTGCCTAGGGCATGGCAAGGCCCCAAGGCCCGAAATCCAGTCCTGGATTTCCGTTCTGAAGTTGCCTTATTAAAATGCTGAAAACAGTAGAAGTTCTACTGTTTTCCAGCATATTTAAAAGCTCCGTTAATGGTGCCAGGCCAATAATATTGCTATTACTGGCTGTGGGCTTCGTTAAAAGGATTAAATTTACCGCTTCCCAAGAATGCACTGCGCCACATCCTGATGTCACACCAGTGCCACTCCCTGCCCCCTGCACTCCATTTAAGCCAACCCGAGCCCTGCATTCATTAGAGAAAAGCACAGGGCTAACAGTGAGAGGAAGACAGAGCAGGAGCGGCTAGAAGAAGATAGGTAAACACTTATGATATTAACTTGGCAATCGGGATTGAGGGTTATATGGATTTTAATTTGTTAATTTAGCTATAGGGATTATATGGATATACCTGGATAATATGGATATATATATTGTCAGGAACAGGTATGATTCCTATATGCAATGTACAATATTTCTCTGTTACTTATTGGTAAGAACAAACACATTTAATGAATGGCATTTGTCACCTCAAGGGATCTGGCTAAATGGCAAATGTTTAGATTCTGGTCACAGGAAAGGAAGTTGGTTAGATAGCATTCACACGTGAGGGAAGCTTCAAAGAACCTATTCGGCTGCAAATCACCAGGGGGCCTGTCACTACAGAGGTCTCTGGAAGACATGCAGTGATTTGACCAATACCTGACAGTAGGATCAAAGGAGTGTTCATATTTTGTGGAAATTCATACTTTCTTATATTTGTGGAGAACCCAAACTTTAGAGAAATATGGCACTTGCTCCAGTGGATAACACTAAGAGTTGGTGGCATGTTTGGAAAGGGCCGTAATTAGCCACAGGACATGTATATATCCTAACTAGGTACTGTTTGGTAGCTAAATGTCCGTCATACACTCAGGGATGTGAATATCATACTTATATCAGTGGTACAACCACTGATAGGCTGAAATAAGGTTTCATCCTTTAGTTATTAAAATCAAAGGGGCAGGTTCCAGAAGCTCAGACCAGCCCCATACTGAGGTCACAGCCTGCTAACCAATCACCTCTCCTTGCCAGGGGGAGGAGAGATAGACTCATAAGGTACCTTTAAATATGGAATCAGCCCAGGGCTGAGGGTGGTTCCATGAGGGGTCCAGTTTGACAGTCTGGGGAATTATCCATTGTTCTGCTAAGCCCCTAGCAAAGAAGTAATTTCAACAGGTGATTATTATTTCTGTTTTAGTCCTTTATATTTTAAATTGCTTGTATGACTTTTTATTCTGTCTAGTCCTATAGCCTTTTATTGTTAAATATCTTTTTTTCATGTAAATAAGCATTGTACCTTTTTGTAGAATAAATATTTCCGTAATTTTTGCCTTATGCATATTTGCTCTGAAAGCCCTACTCTCTGAAGAGAGCTTGACTGCTTTGGCTACTGTAAGATAAGGGGATAGCTCACGAGGTGAACATTTCAATAACCAATGTTATTAATCAAGGGGGATTTATAGGAATAAGGTCACGGGGTGATAGTTTTGTTCAGCGTGTTATAGCTATGGTGATAGGTTCCCGTTAACCTTTAAAAGCGCGTGGTGGCGGCTTGACTATTTGGGGTAAATATAGAGATTTTCACTAACAGAGGTGGCTGGTGCTAGAAGATTAATGTGGATTTAATTTGCTAGGCCCCCAGGTAATTGTAAATTTGGGTTTCCAAGTTAGGGATTCTGATGTAGGTGGTCTGGGTTCCTGACATATACTGAGACTCATAATGATGCATATAAAGGTTGGCATACAATGAGGCCATGTTCGACTCCATCGCAGTCCCACAAAGCTGCAAAAAAAATTGGTTTTCAAATAAAAAATAATTTCTGGTGAGTACTAACCGTATGAGGCCAAGAAGAAACTAAATTGGAGGCCCATCATAATGGCTTGAAGTGGACAGTATTTCTTCGACCGCTGACAGTCCTGAATCATGTGTGATATTTGTATAAAGACTGGTGACGTCCAAAGTCAGCAGCCTGAGGCGACATTGTGGTAGCTTCAAAGTGCGTAGTCGGTTCAAGAAGTCGATGGTGTCACGTATATAGCTGGACGTATGTTGGACTTTATCTTGGTGAAAAAAATATACTTGCTTTATTGGTGCTTCATAAAATCCAACGTTTCAGTTACAGACTCGTAACTTTCATCAGGGAGTGAGGCAAACATTAACACAACCCACCACACAGTGCCTGTATATATAGAGATAAAAAGAAGTGTACTCACCACCCTCCTCCTCGGCTCCACGCGTTACCCAACCCGGAAGATGCCAGCCCCCCCCCACAGAGTCTGGTTACTTTTGTAACGCGGGCATATGCGCCAATCATCGGGTACAGGCTGCGGGCCGGGAGGTGGCGTGTCATGCATTCCTATTAAAACAATGTAAACAGAGCCACTTGTCTTCTCATAACAGATCCAGCAAAAAAGTTTATACTTAGCAACTCTATATAATTCCATAAATGTGATATGGTACGTAGCATAGCGGGACGGCGCCCTGCGCAACATACTGTTTAAACATCAACACATATTGCAATATAGTGAATCGGTATCGTTTCAATTGTACGTCCTGCACCCAGAAGAAATTAAAGCTACAATGATGGGCTGAACAGTCATACAATCGGAGAATTAGAACAGCATATATTAAATGAACAGCAGGGAACAGGTCCGGTCAACATATATTCCTGACAATAACATCTGCAGAGCAAGTCAATGCTTATGAGTGGCATATGATTAAAGATACATACTGTGTCACTGATGCAAAAACGATCATTGATGCGTCCACCAGACAGGGTACAACATAAAACACAACAGGGCATGTAATGAAAATGCCGGACAACCACTGTTCGTGGCTGAAACCCACACATCAACTCAATATAGCAGCACAGGGTAGCATCTAACACAAAATCCCAGACAGGTCGTCAGCCACCATATTCCTCCGGATGGCCATAGCAATTATGTGGCACACAGGTCATACTGTAAAACACGGACACCATGTAACACCAGAAATAAATATCCGTCATGGACCACAAAAACTAACTGGTAAACGAAGAACAACAAATCAGTTTCCATGTACATACAGTACCAATGGTAAATAAATGTAATACACCAATAAGGGCAAAATGCTAAATAGAAATAATAAGTTATTCAAATAGCATAATGTCATTATGAACCAATAAGGGATCATAGAAAGCAGGATAAAGGTAACTGTTCATTTAGTCCTAGTGGGGCTACAGTCTTGAGATTAAAGATCCATGTGCACTCACGTCTCAGCAAAATCAAGTCAAGGGGTGGGATGTGGTCAATCGCCATGAATCTTAGTTCCATAGGAGAATGTTTGAAAGAGGCCCAATGCTTAGCCACTGGCTGGTCATGTTTTTTGGGTGTCAAGGATGCCTTGATTGCCGATCTGTGTAAGGCCATCCTTTCTCGGATAGTACGGCTGGTTTTACCCACATACATTTTGTTACAAGGGCAAAGGATAACATACACCACAAATTTAGTGGTGCACATGATCACATGTCTAATCTTGAATGTCTTGCCTGTAGTGGGATGTACAAAAGAAGGTCCGTAAGCATCTGTTTGCAGGTAGTAGGTCTTCAGCACTGAGAGGTGTTGTTCTAATATCATTATGGCATAAATAGTCCCTGAGGTTTCTAGCTCTTGTATGGCTATGTAAGATAGACCGTGTGGAAAACCCAGGAATGGAGTCATCAGTGGATACAATAGGCCATAGTGCTTTTGATTCTCTCTTCTTAAAAAAACTGAGGTGGTCATATTGAGTAACACAGGGAATTTGTGCGTCCAAAATTTCTTGTTTCTTCGGTTTCACAGTTAGTAACATTTCCCTTGGTACCGCCTGGGCCCGCTGATAGGCGGCTTGTAGAATCCCGTGACCATACCCTCTTACCTTAAATTTGTTCAGAGTGTCCAACATCTGTTGATCTGCAACTTCAGGATCACTATTGATGCGCTTGATTCTGATTAGTTGTGAATATGGGAGAGATTTAATCAAATTGTCCGGGTGATGACTCCTGGCATGCAATAAAGTGTTTCTGTCTGTGGGCTTGCTGTACACCCGAGTAGCAAGGTGGCCGCCCACCCTGCATACCAGAACATCAATGAAGGCAATTTCCCTATCACTAATATTGTAGGTAAATTTTATGGTTGGATGCATCTCATTGATTTTAATCATAGCGGAATCAAATAGTTCCTGCGTACCTGTCCATATGACAAAGATGTCATCAATATAGCGGACAAATAGAGCATTGTGGTCTTTACATAATGGATTCTGCAAGAACAGGAACTGTTCTACTTCGAACATGAATGTATTAGCATATGTGGGGGCCACATTACTCCTCATGGCACAGCCTTGCAGATAGAATTTACCATTGAAAATGAAGTAGTTACAAGTCAGAATCTTGCGTAACATCTCAAGTAGAAGTGGAATAGGAGGGCCCTCATATTCCCCATGGTTTTCCAATAATTTCTTCACAGCCTCTATACCATCGGTATGGGGAATGTTGGTATAGAGGCTGCTAACGTCAACAGTACACATCAAAAAGTGAGCAGGAAGGTCCGTCATACTCTGTAAGATGTTCAAAAAATGTGTTGTATCCCTTAGATAGGTGTTCTGTTTCTGGACCACGGGCTGAAGAAAAAAATCAACAAATTTAGATAGGGGTTGTAATACTGAGTCCCTGGCCGAAATAATCGGTTTTCCCGGTGGATCATCAAGACTTTTGTGAATTTTGGGGATGGTGTACAGAATTGGTGTTTTTGGAAATTTTACTGTAAGTGCCTCCACAACCCTTGTGGGTAGATCACCATCATCAGAGGCTTTGGCCAGTAGAGTATCAACCTGCGCTTTGATCCTAACTGTGGGGTCCTTGGTTAAGGGAAGATACACATCCTTGTCATCTAATTGACAGTAGATTTCTTTACAATATTGTGACTTAGATTGAAGGACAATAGCACCCCCTTTATCACCGGGCCTGATGATCAATTGGTCATCCGTACTCAGGTCTCGTAGGGCCTTCCATTGCTCCTTGTTTAAATTCCGCTGTTTGGAGGGCATCTGGTCCTGTGCTTTACACACACCGTCATCTAAAAGCCTAAGAAAGTTTTTAATAAATGGATTAATCGTGGTTGGCTCGAATATAGAAGCAGGTCTAAATCTGGTATATTTCTCATCGGTTGTACCGATCACCTGTGGATGAGCATCAAAATATTCTCTAAGTTTAAGTGAGCGACCAAATCTATGATGATCGATCTTCCACTGTAAGGGCTGTAAATTGTTCGTTGGAATAAATGAAAGTCCAAAATTCAAGACTTCTTGGGATAGCGATCTGTTGGTCAAATTGACTACAAGTTCCTGGTCGATCGCAGAACCCTGGGTTCTTCGACATTGTCCCCCTCTCCTAATGGGCCTGGCTTGCCTCTTCCCCTTGTGCCCCCTTTTCGGCCTGCGGGTGGTTTGTATTGAAAACCCCGTTGGGGTTGGGGGGCTACACCTTCCACCTCACTGTCGGACGTCCCCGGTCCACTGGATATATCAGTGGTTGATCTATAGTTCGGGCGTCAATTTCTGCCAGGTTGACGTCGGGGCATCATAGTCATAGTTCCAGAGAACCAGGGATAAATGAGGTTCTCCTCATATTGTCGCTTGACTTTATTCAATTTTTCTTTTTTATATTTGATGACCTCATCAGTGTGTTTTTTAATTTGCACCTGTAGTTTTTCCAGCCATTTCTCAGTAGGATCATCCTCCAGCTTTTTGCAATGGCAGTGCTCAAATTGATCTTTCTCCTCCTGCAGCCTTCTAACTTCCTTGCCCGACTGCTCTATCACAAGAAGCATGAGATCAAAGCTTGCTTTATTGAGTATAGCAACCCATTTTCTACAAAATTCAGGGTTATTCCGGCCAATGGTGGGAATGTTGTTAATCCTAAATCCTGGCGGAATCATTTTATCCCTATAATAATTTGAAAGGGTTAATCCATGATATTTATAATCCACGTATTTTCTCTCTACTTTCAGCCAGTTATGATATACATCAATGTTTAAATCTTGATTAAGACCATCAGTTGGGTCATCAGCAAACAAAATAGCATTAACTTCTGTCTCCTTGTAGCACAAAGTTTCCCCCACTGGCAACGTGGCTTGAGCGATACCTTGGGGAAGTTCCTGAGAAGACATGCTGTTTTAACTGTATAGAGGATGCCCACAATATATAAATTACTGGCAAGGATCAGTGGAACAAGGCTGGACAGAACCAGCAACTGGTCCATTTTCATACAAAGTCTCAGTGAGTGCTGAAACAGCTCCAATTGGAGTTTCCAGCCCATAGATAAGTCCAACGAAAAACTGGCACTCTGCATATATACCAACTTGCTCACGGTGCTCATGTACAATAATGCATATGTCCAAAGTAATTCATGGCACTCATAGAGACTTTATCTTGGTAAAAAAAATATACTTGCTTTATTGGTGCTTCATAAAATCCAACGTTTCAGTTACAGACTCGTAACTTTCATCAGGGAGTGAGGCAAACATTAACACAACCCACCACACAGTGCCTGTATATATAGAGATAAAAAGAAGTGTATCCACCCC
>WWET01004857.1:21693-45037 GCA_011038615.1 Limnodynastes dumerilii
TATATATATGTAATCCAAACAGGTGGTGTTTGACTTTGTGTCTGTTTTCCTTGACGTCTAAATCTCTGAGTGCCACCATCTGTTTGGATTATATTGTGCTCATTTTGGGCTGGCAGTGCACTGGAGTCCTTACAGTTTCCCATCCACTAAGCTTATATATATATGAATATATAGCCAGAAATGGCTGTTTTAGAAGTAGAGACAGTCATTTTAGAAATTTTTTTCTAAATGGGTAAGTATGACGATCGGCATTCTTACCCATTCAAAAGCTGACACCTGACACCTGCTGCAGACCCTACTAAAGAGGGGAATAACCTCTCTGGGAACTTTTAGGGTTAGGCTATGTGTAAGGGAGAGTTAGAGTTATGGAAAGTGAGGGATAGGGTTAGCCTGCAGGTAGGAGAGTTTTAGGGTTAGGCTGCAGGAAAAGAAGGGTTAGGGTCAAGCCGCGGGGAATGGAGGGTTATGATTAGAGTCATGGAAGGAGAGGGTGAGGGAAAGAATTAGGGTAAGGGTTAAGGGAAAATTTATACTTGCCACTTGAAGCTCTGTCTTCGATTCTCCAGTTATCTCCAGTTATCGATTGCTTTGTCTCTTTAAGACAAAAGCAATCGGCTTCTCTGCCAGCTCGGAAGCTGGATGGGAGAGAAGGGCCCTTTCGAAATGGGGCTGATTTCAGTGGAGACCCATCGGGGTGGAAGTTAAAACCGGCATCTTGCCTATGAACCCACGAAGTCTTAACACAGCTCTGATTGTACCCGATAACTGGGGCGTGCATACAGAATTGTATGCATCCGTATGCATGCTAACTTTTGGGAATAAAAGGAAAAAAATAAAAGAGAGAGCAGTTCCCTTATATTGGAACACAGCACTAGCAAAACCCAAGTGCCAATATCGGGAATAATTCGGCACTTGCGTCTGAATACCTGAGAAAGGAAAACTAACTTTAATATTCCTGACTGCTATGTGACCGGACACAACGACAGTGCTAGCAAAGTGTTTTGCTGTTGGAGTTCTGATTGCAGCACCAGCACCGTTGTATTCAGACATCTGTCGCAGCGATGGTAGGCCACTCACCTCCCTCGCACAGCCTTCTGAGCCCTGACTCTACTATGCCTCTACTGTCCTGTACTATTAACCTAACTCCCACCTCTTACTAGTGCTCACACTTGTATCAGTGATAGACTCGTCTCTTGAAAATCAGTTCAGAAGTCTATGTGCCAATGCGTCATTGCAAAAACAATTCTAGTGATCCAAAATGCACCCCTTCAGAACTCTGGCCCAATCTATTGTAGTAATAATAATAATGGTAATAATATTAATATTGGATCTGATCCAGATCTCCATACGTTCTCCATTTTCTCGGAGATCTAGGGCTCTATTTACAAAAAACCAATTTTTGTAAATTTTTGTAAATTTGAAATCGTTTCATCTCGACACGATTTACCCGCAATTTTTTGGTTTAAATTGCGGTATGCACAAAGATGCGATTTTTAAAGGGTTAAATTGCGGTGATTTTCAATAGAAAAGCACAGCGATTAGCCCTTTAAAAAATCGCAGCAACTCGCGTGAGTTTAAAAAAAACTAAGTGCTGCATGGCTGAAAGCCTTAGCCATGCTGTGCTGATAGAACTACAAGGCTAAGCATTGCTTAGCCCTGTATTAATATCAGCGTCAGCATGGTAGGTCTTCTAACTATGCTGCGCTGTGTGTAGTATGTGTAAAAAAAAAAAAATACAGTAAGCAACAAACATACATTAACACATTACAGTAAATAAGCATGTAAAAAATAAAAAATTCCCTTATGTGTGCACTTACCTCCGGTGGTCACCTTCTTCTATTCTAAGTGTATGGATGCAGTGGGTGTTTAAAAAGATAAAAAGAATAAAAGTTTTGGGCACTCACAGTTTGCTGGCATCTCTCTGGGGAAGCGGGGCTGGATGTGCTGAATCTTCTGCACTTGATTGGAGTCAAGGTTCCCGTTGATTGAAGTCACTGGTCCAGCTCTCTGGGCTCTTCTCCACTTGACACGACAGGGACACCTATTATTCTTCTGTGATGCTGCTCCTAATGACCATTTGATCACTAGGGGGCAGTGTTTTATATAAGAGATGACGTCAGTTACAGTGGAGCTCTAGTGTTTCTGATGTCATCTCTTATATAAAACACTGTTTGTCAGGGATGGGAGATCACAGTAAAATCGCACCTCCGGCTGCAATTTTTTTTTTTTTTTTTTTTTAATTTCATGTCTCACCAAGGGCCTCATTCATTAAACGCAATTTTGCCGAAATCGCTTCAAAACGCGTGATTTGAGCTTAAAAAATCGCCAATCTAGATTCATTAAGCTCAAAATCACGTGATTTGTGTTAAAAAAAAATCGCCATGGCAAACATCGCTGGACAGAAATCGTCCAGATGTTTGCCATGTAAAAGATAGAAAAAAAAAACAGCCCCGTATTCACTAAAGGCGATTTGAACAAATCGCCTTCAGTGTGATTTGAAATCACCAAAAATAAAATCGCAGCCAGAGAGGTGCGATTTTATTGTGATTTCAACTTGGGACTGACAAAAACACATCTCCGTTTAACAGACATGTGTTTTTGTCTGTGTAAAAACTAAGTGCTGCATGGCTGAAAGCCTTAGCCATGCTGTACTGATCGAACTACAAGGATCAGCAAAGCTGACTCTTGTAGTTCTATCAGCACTACATGGTAAGACTTCTAACCATGCAGCACTGCGTGCAGTGTGTGAAAAAAAAAAACACAAAGCACAAAACATACATTAACCTTAAATCATTTAATAAAGTATGCCTGTAAAATAAATATTCCCTAACTAATTATGTTCCCTAAATGTGTGCACATACCTGTGTAATGTAGTGTGTGTTGTAATAAACTTAATAAAAGGTTTGGGCACTCACCGTTTGATGTACGCATCTTGGGAAGCGTTCTGTTCTTCATTGGAGTCTGTGTTCAGCTTGCTTGAAGTGTCCGGTCCGGTTCTCTGGATGTTCTCCTGTTGCCACGACGCTGGGAACCTCCTCTTCTTCATCCGGGCTGCTTCTAATGACAAATAGGTCACTAGAGGGCAGTGTTTTATATAAGAGATGACATCAGTTACAGTGGTGGCTGACGTCATCTATTATATAAAACACTGCCCCCTAGTGACCTATTCATCATTAGAAAAAGCCTGGATGAAGAAGAGGAGGTTCCCAGCATCGTGGCAACAGGAGAACATCCAGAGAACTGGACCGGACACTTCAAGCAAGCTGAACACAGAAGAACAAAGACTCCAATGAAGAACAGAACGCTTCCCAAGATGCTGACATCAAACGGTGAGTGCCCAAACCTTTTATTAATTTTATTACAACACACACTACATTACATTATACTTAGATTAGGAGAGATGACCACCGGAGGTAAGTGCTCACATTTAGAGAACATAATTAGTTAGGGAACATTTTTTTTTTTTACATGCATACTTTATTAAATGATTTAAGGGGTTAATGTATGTTTTGTGATTTGTGTTCGATCAGTGCAGCATGGCTAAGGATTTCAGCAATGCAGCACTTAGGTTTTTTTCCAATCTCTCGCGACTTGCTGCGATTTGTTAAATGGCTAATCGCGATGGTTTTCTATTGAAAAACAACGTGATTTAGCTTTTTAAAAATTGCACAACATCACCTGAGATTGGAAAAATCGCAGCCAAATCGTTTTTTTAATGAATTTGGAATTTTTTTTTTAAATCGCGGCTATATCGCTGCTAAATCGCTGCTAAAATTTGTTTTTAATGAATGAGGCCCTAAAGGGGCTTCAAATTGCCTTTAGAGAATACAACAATTTTTTTTTCTATGTTTTGAATATCAAACATCTGGACGATTTCTGTCCAGCGATGTTTGCTATGGCGATTTTTTTAAACACATAAATCACGCAATTTGACCCTTTGTGAATACCGCGATGTGAGTTTAGAGGGTATAATCACACGATTTATGGTGATTTATGGCAATTTTTAACAAATCATTTTTTGCAAATGAGGCCCCTAGAGTCTACAAAAAAGAGGGGAATGCATTCCCCTGTCACAGAACCAGAGCCAGAACCAGAACTCCCCTGTCACATATACAGTACCCTACCTTAAATCCTCTGCGTGGATCTGCATCCATCAGAACTAGCATCTATCTGGCAGGGATTAGGCATGCAGAAGTCAAGTGTTGAGGACTTGCATGCAGATGTCAAGAGGCTTGCGTAATTCCCTAGTTTTTATTAAATGAGGATCAGGCTCGGGGGCGGGCCTGCAGTTGAATGGAGTGAGACGTGCTTCTCCTCAGCTCCTGTGTATAATCCTGCATTTCTCCTGGCTTAGCAGTGGTGCCTACCTCCAACCTTCTCAGGGCGCAGTGTGATTCCCTCCTTTTCCTCCCTGTGTATTTGGGTCTGGCTCCGGTGGCTGTGGTGCACTGGACGGCTGGGTTCGCGGCTCCTGGAGGTGGCAGTGGTACGGTGGTTCGGCGGGGTGGAGGTGCCTTCCCTCCCCAGCGCTGGTGGCCTCCTGTGTGGTCCTCTCCTCTCTCTGGCGGGGTCCCTGGCATGGTAAGCGGCTCCTGGTGCGGTGAGTGGTACCTGGAATCCCTGGATATCCTGCTGTGCGGTTTGGCGCGAATAATTACCAGACGCGGATGCCATCTTGGAAGCATGGTAGAAGCTGGCAGTGCTACTTTCAGGCTCCGTTGAATCCCTGTAATGACTGGGTGCTGGCTGGAACGGAGGGGCAAGGAGGCGGCAAGTACCTGTGGGGGAACAGTGAGGTGTCTTTGGGGAGTACTTTCTCCCTCAGGCTGGGCTAGAGTCACTGTATACTGTGACAGAGTCACATGGTTATAGCCTGGTAGAATATATGAAAGGACCTGCTCTGGGTATTAAACTTTTGCAGGTTGAAGGGGATCCCTGCTGTGTACATTACTGGGCTGAACTTTCTAGACACTGGATAACTCAGTGGCCTGTTGACGCATATGATATAAGTCTGCTACCAGTGTAAGGACTGCTTAATTTCTGCTGATACAGCCCCACAGTGGGGCCTGTTGCTAAAGTCTCCCTGTTCATCTATGGACTGCCTAATTTCTGCTGAGCCCGCTGCATTGTGGATCCTATTACCTTTATGCAGGCTCTAGGGTACCCTTGTTTCTGCACCGATTCCTTACTTTCTGCAACCTCTGCCTAATATTGGAACTGGCTAATATCCCACAGACTCTTCTGTACCACTCTGCAGGCACAGATTGCCTAATTTCTGCTGCCTTTATCTCAAGTTGGGCCCTGCTGAGATTGTATATATGCGGATTGTCTGATGCTGCCTCTGCCTACCATTGGAATCTGCTAATATCCCACAAGTTTTGCAATACCCTTACGCAGGCACAGACTGCCTAACCTAATTTCTGCTGATTCCACTTAATACGTATTCTGCTATTATCACTGTCACTGCCCGGTGTCCTCTAAGGTATCCTTCTAGGCTACGAGGTTCTACTGCCTAGGCACCTGGACCCTCTGAAAGTTCTGGACAGTGAAGTTGTTGTACTTTTCAAGTAAGTAGGTGCTCCACTGAATTTCCATCATGGGCAAATCTACCAATGCTGCGGCGGCTGCTGCCAAACTAGAAAAATACGCCCGCGGATCCCAGTCTAGCTCCTCACAGGGTTCCTTGGCTTCCTCCCGCCCGGAGCAGTCTGAGGAGGGTGTGGACCGGAGAGAGGCCCTGGATCCCCCAGGTCCTACACTAAGCCAGATGATACAAGCTATTACGGACTCTGAGCACCGCCTGATGGGCAAATTTGGGGAGGTTCAAGTGGATCTCTCCATGATCAAGCAGGAGCTTCAGACGCAGCGCGATCGAGTCGGGGAGACTGAGCACCGTATATCGGCGCTGGAGGATGTTGTGACTCTGATGAGAGATCAGCTGGACTGGCTGTCTGTGCAGGCCCAAACTTGGAAGGATAAGGTTACAGATCTTGAGGGCCACCTGCGCAGGAACAATGTTCGGTTCGTGGGGTTCCCAGAGAAAGTGGAAGGTCAAGATGTGGTTAAATTCTTGCAGAAACACTCGCTTAAAGAGTTTAGGACAGAAGCGTTCATCTCCCAATTTGCAATCGACAGGGCGCATAGGGTCCCCCCATAGCCTCCTCGTCATGGTGCCCCCCCACGCACGCTGATTGCTACATTTCTTCATGACCAGGACCGAGACAATATTCTTCGTCTGCTCCGGCAACAAGGGCCTATGAAGATGGGGACTGTGACTGTATCTGCTTACCCAGACTTCGCAATAGAAGTCCAGAAGGATAGAGCTCAATTTCTTTCGATTAAAAGGCATCTCAGAGAGCTCCAGCTGCCATACGCCATGATGTTCCCCTCCCATCTATGAGTGCAAGTGGATGGTGTGTCTCATGTCTTTGCCTCTCCTGGTGAGGCCTTGGACTGGCTGAATCGAAGGGGGGGAGGGGATGCACCCCACCTCCATGAACCTTGCCTACAGCTTCTGACCGACTGATCAGATAAGGCTATGGTATATTGTTAGGAGTGTTGCAATGTGTACTTTATATGTTTCATTGACTGCATTTTGGTTTTCTGTTAAGAAGGGTGAAGGTTTCTCATATGGGGGAGTGAAATGGGTTGTCGCTGTTCATGCAAAGGTATGGGAATGACTGTATAGGGCAAGCTTTTGTAACTAGTCCTTCGGTTTGGTAAGGTAAAGACGGGTTGGTAGATTTTATTAGGTAGGGTAAGGTTTAGGTTCGGGATGAGGTATTACTTAATTTTGGGGAGTATTACAGGGTGGGTTTTGGGATGGGAAGATTTGTTGGGGATGTTGATGGTTTGGGTTCCCTTATGGTCCATTTTAGATTGGATTGGTGAAGTTAAGTCCTATAAAGTCAGTGTAACATTTTCTTTGACAATGTTTCTGAGTTATCACATTATAGCTAGAGCGGCTCTATGTATCTCAATGTTTCTGATTCTGCTCTTGTCCCTTGTTCCTTTGATCACATGCTTTGAGTGCCCCCCATAATGGTGAGTTCACTGCAGATTTTGTCCTGGAATACGAGAGGGGTAAATGACAAACTCAAACGCACCCTAGTGTTAAATGAGATTCATAAGCGCAAAGCAGATATAGTGTGCCTTCTAGAGGCTCACCTGGTGGGTGGCAAGTTGCTTGCCCTTAAAAAGCAATGGGTGGGCTGGGTATACCATTCCTCTCACTCTAGTCATTCTAGGGGGTGTGTCGGTATTAATCAGTAAGCAGCTTAGATTTATATTGGATGAAGTGCGTATGGATCCTTATGGGAGGTTTGTGTTTTTAAAGGGGAAAATTGATCATGCTCCTCTCCTGCTCCTAGCAGTCTAAATTCCTCCTCCGTTTCAAAATGAGGTATTGAAAAGGCTGCAGAATTTATGGTGGCTTCTCCAGATGTCCCGGTTATTTGTTTGGGAGACTTTAATAACGTAATGGACAGGGAATTAGACCGCTGGAGGGCTTCATCTCCCCCGGGTAACCCTCAGCCCACACCCTTTGCTAATTTCACCATAACTTTGGGATTGATAGATATCTGGAGGCTTTGGAATCCAGTCGTGTTGCTTTTTTCCTGTTATTCTGCCACCTTTCATACCCTTTCCCGTATAGATTACATCTTCACGGCCGCTTCCCTGGTCCCCCGTGTGGAAATGATAGAGTATCTCCCTAGAGGTATCTCGGACCATTCTCCGGTCTTTATGTCTTTGGTTCTACGGGAGGATCACTCACTGCAGTTTTGGAGATTTAATCCGTATTGGCTCGACTTAATGGGGGCGGGGCTTGACCTGGTAGCAGAGTGGTAAGGATATTTTGCAAATAACCTAGGGACGGTTGGCTCTCCTCTTCTTTGGGATGCCTTTAAAGCGGTGGTAAGGGGATCTTTAATATCCTCTGTGGCTAGGAAAAATACATTTTTTAGGGAGCAGGAAACGGCCCTGGAGGGGGAGTGTGGTAGAGCTGAGGCAGTGTATGTCAGAACTCAGGGGGAGGCGGATAGGGTGCAGTGGTTGAGAGCGCAAGCGGCGTGGACTGTTCACCTCTTTGCGAAATCTCGTAGAAGGCTGCTTTTAATGGTCACTTAAACTACTCTCAGTCGGACGTGGCGGGCTGTTATATGGCCTATTTGGCTAGGGGTGATCAGGACAACCATTACATTGCCGTAATTCAGGATACTGGGGGGATAAAATACCACCGGGCCCCTGATATAGCTAAAGTTTTTTTTCAATATTTTCAGGATGCTTACTCTACTAAGGCCATCTACTCTAGCCTTGAGCTCAGTTCCTATTTAGATAATATTGTACTGCCTAGATTGTCGGGTGCTGCGGTTGAGATGTTAGAGGCCCCTTTCTCCTCCGAAGAGCTAGAGGCAGTTATTGGTTCCTTTTCAAATAACAAAACTCCTGGGGTGGATGGTCTCGCATTTGAGATATACAAAACATTTAAAGATTTTTTTATTCCCAAGCTCCTGGAGTTGTACGACACATTATTTGAGGCTAATGAATTACCTAAGTCCATGTCGCAGGCGCTGATAGTGCTTATCTTTAAACCGTGGAAGAATGCACTCCTTCCTGAAGCCTATAGGCCGATATCTTTGTCTGTAGACATTAAGGTTTTGGCCAAGCTCTTATCCTCCCGGCTGAATAGGGTCATTTCGACCATAATACATTCAGACCAAACCAGGTTTATGACCGGGAAGTCGACTGCAGTCAACCTCTGTCGCCTCTTCATGCAGTTACAGGCTCCTCGTGCAGCCGGGGAGGAGGCTGTGGAGGTGTCTCTTGATGCTGCCAAGGCCTTCGACTCGGTGGAGTGGGGATACCTGTGGGAGGTCATGGGGCATTTTGGCTTTGGGCCACGTTTTATAAAGTGGGAGCAGCTTCTCTACTCTTCTCTGGCAGCCAGGGTGAGTCTAAATGGTTGCACTACTGAACCTTTCCCATTGCAAAGAGGTACAAGGCAGGGCTGTCCGCTCGCGCCGACCCTCTTTGCTCTTGCTATAGAACCACTGGCTTGTTTAATTAGGGCGGAAACTAATATAGTGGGTCTCCCAGCCAGCAGGGGAACTGACAAAATAGCTCTTTACGCAGATGACATGCTATTGTTTCTGTCAAGAGCGAGGGAATCCATGGCTGCCTTGTTGGATGTGGTTCAGCAATTTGGGGTTTACTCGGGTTTGAAGGTCAATTGGGACAAGTCCAGTTTATTTCCACTCCCTGGACCCTGTACTATCGTGCTCCCGGATCACTGCCCCCTGGAGGTAACAAACAGGTTTAAGTATCTTAGAGTCTGGATTACGCACGTGGCCTCTGATTATAGTACGCAGAATATAGCTCCCATAACTAGGTGGTTTCACGATAGGATGAGTTCATGGCAAAAGCTCCCTCTCACTCCAATGGGAAGGGTCAATTTTATTAAAATGGCGGTTCTCCCTAAGTATTCATATATACTTTAGCACTCCCCGGTTCTGTTGGCTCGCTCCTCCTTCGGGTATTAACTGGCTACCTCCTTGCGTTTGTATGGGCCAACAAGCATCGTAAGCTGTCTTATAACATCTTGTTTAGGACTAGGCAGGCGGGTGGAATGGCCTTCCCCAATTTGTGGGTGTACTATCTTGCTGCACAGCTCACTCATTTAATCAAGTGGCTTGATGATCTGGGGGATGGGCTTTTGTGGGATTTGCTGAGACACTGGCTGTGGTGCATCCTCTCCCCTTCAGGTCCTATTGACTTTGCGAGCACCTTGTCGGTCGCTTCCAATTGTTTTGCAAGCGGTGGGGGTTTGAAAAACTTTACATGTGCTGCTTGAGGTTGAGTCTCATGACCCGAGAACCCCCTTGTGGTTTAATCCCTCTTTCTCAGAACTGAGATACCTGCAGGGTAGGCAGGTCTGGATACAGGTGGGGGTGACAGTGTTGGAACATCTGTATACCAATAACTCCTTTAAAACCTTTGTGCAATTGCGGGATGAATTCCCACTAGGGGAGATCCATTTTTTTAGGTACCTGCAAATTAGACATGCACTGAGTGCTCAATTTCGGGGTGTGGTTCCATTGCTCCAGGTGACCCCTGTATTTGAGTTGTTGACTGCAGCTAAAAACAGCAGACCTATCTCCTTCCTATACAGCTCTGTTGGGGGAAGTGTGAACAAAGAAGACCTGCCTGTCCTTCGTACGAGATGGGAGGGTGATGTGGGGGCTTTTCGGGATGAAGAATGGCTCGAAGCTCTGGCATGCAGTAAGGTGGCCACTTCTTCGGCTAGGCATCAGCAGGTCCAGTTGTTTGTCCTACACCGGGCTTATTTGTCTCCGATGCGCTTGCTGAAAATGGGACTTCGAGGAGATTCGAGGTGCCCAAAGTGTGGAACATTGGGAACGGATTTCTGGCACTTGGTGTTGACGTGTCCCGATATTCAAAAATTTTATGAAGAAGTTTGGAAGGCAATAAGCTCCAGTTTTCCCACTTTGTTCCCTTTGGATCCTAAGACTTTCCATTTTAGAATTAATTTCACAGAGGAACACTCCTCAGCTGTCTATCGGTACATTAGTATGCTGAGTTCGATTGCCTTAACATTAGTAGCTAGGAAATGGATGGCATCGTAATCCCCTAACTTTAATAATTGGGTTGGGTTGGTAAATACCACCTTGAATCATGAACGATTCGTTCACACCAAGAGAGGATCTCTGGACCGCTTTCATAAGATTTGGGGTTTCTGGATAGATTCTCCGTTGGCATATATGCGTGTGGAGGAGGAGCAGGGTATAGGTTGAGGGCGAGTTAATATAATATATGGGACTCCGTTTGTTGAGATGGCTCCTTGGTGGGGTACATAATCCTTGGTTTGGGACATGTGGTTAGGGGTGCGGGTGAAGGCTGTGACCACTTCTATAGCTATAATAACTTGGGGTACGCTTGCTAGTTGTTTTGGCTATATTGATTGTTAAGATATGTTCATTTGCTGATTTTGAACATGTGTGTATCATATGCTGTCAGGATTGCTATCGAATCCGCCATCCAAAAGACTGTAAGGGATGTTTTGTATTTTGGGGGGAGGGAGTGGGATTGTGGGTGGTGGGAAGGGAGATGGTTTGTTTGTATGTTTTGTTTTTATTATTATTATTATTATTATTATTATTATTATTATTATTATTATTATTATTATTATTATTATTATTATTATTATTATTATTATTATTATTATTATTATTATTATTATTATTATTATTATTATTATTATTATTATTATTATTATTATTATTATTATTATTATTATTATTATTATTATTATTATTATTATTATTATTATTATTATTATTATTATTATTATTATTATTATTATTATTATTATTATTATTA
The DNA here is from genome assembly GCA_011038615.1 of Limnodynastes dumerilii. NCBI lineage: Eukaryota > Metazoa > Chordata > Amphibia > Anura > Limnodynastidae > Limnodynastes > Limnodynastes dumerilii. Next base: position 33,091 of record WWET01004857.1, read on the forward strand.
TTATTATTATTATTATTATTATTATTATTATTATTATTATTATTATTATTATTATTATTATTATTATTATTATTATTATTATTATTATTATTATTATTATTATTATTATTATTATTATTATTATTATTATTATTATTATTATTATTATTATTATTATTATTATTATTATTATTATTATTATTATTATTATTATTATTATTATTATTATTATTATTATTATTATTATTATTATTATTATTATTATTATTATTATTATTATTATTATTATTATTATTATTATTATTATTATTATTATTATTATTATTATTATTATTATTATTATTATTTGTATTACTATTGTTATTATTATTATTATTATTATTATTATTATTATTACTATGTAAAAAAATGAAATATAGAGATATATAGCATAGGGAGAATTCTAACCAATTTGAGAAAACGTATCCGCATGCTTGATGCAGAATTTGGCTGTTTTACTGCTAATGCACATGCGCATTCCAGATGCTCCATAACGGATCTCCAGGTATACGGAACTTAGTCTGAAATTCTGTACGAGGGTACTGCATCCCCTCCACCTGCCTAAACTCCGTAAGGAGGGCAGGATATAGCATTTAAATTATACTGTAGGGATGGGTGTAGGGGTAATGAGCTGTATCCAGATTTAAGTAAGTGCTTGAAATTAGTTACTTCTGGGCTAAACCATTTTGATTTCAGGGGAGTTAAGGTAATTATATTCTTTGCATGCAGGAATATATCTTTGAACTGCTTACTGCACTCAGATACTGACCAGCTTTACTATCACACTGTTATTTAGACTTGGGATAGGAAACATCACCTCTCAACTCTAATACTGTTTGCAACAGATGAAATATGATCCCCTGAAATCAATTTAGCCCAGGAGTAACTAATTTCAAGCAGTTACTTAAGTCTTGATCCAGCCCAATGTAAGGATCAGCGGTCGTACGGACAGCTTAAGTCACCTAAAGGCTGCACGAGAGAGGAGAATGACAGGGGATTTCAATCCCCTCTTCCATGCGGGCTGCTTGCCTGAGAAATTGCAGAAAGCCTGTGAGAAGCCTGACACAAGTGAGACAGCACCGGCCTGTGAGGAGCCTGACACAAGTGAGACCTCTTGTAGGCATTGTAAAGCTTGACAGTAGAGGCGGAACTAGCGAGTTGTGGACCCAGGTGCAAAAATATGCTTTGGCCCAGAGGATATCCCATGTAACCTGGTGAAGAGCTTCGGTGGTGCGGTTATGACGGCTGTGGGCCCTTGTATCAGCATGGGCCCCGGTGCCATCCATCTATTGCAACAATAATAGTTCTGCCTCTGCTTAACTGAGAAACACAGCACAACGTTCATGGTTTCCTCAGAACACAGCAGAGTAACACAGGGCAGAGTTCTCTTTGGTTTAACTAATTATTTTGTGGTGTTAAAAGGGTAGTGAAGTAAACAAAGTGAAACTTGAGTTGTACAAACCTCAGTAAAACAAGAATATTTGTTTCCTAAAAAGCGATGTTTGTGGCATGAATAGAAGTGAAACAAACTATATGATGGCCATAATAGCAGCATTTTGCAAAACTTTGGGTAAGGTCCAGAGATTTGATTAGCTGTATGTCCCATGAGTTCTGATTACATCACTGTCAGTCTTCTGTTCAATGTTACACTCTGTCAAGCTGTTACTGGAAGCATGCAATTGTTTACATTCCTTCTGTCTTTCTCTGTAGCTGCCTCCAGCTGGGTCTGTGCACACCTTAATCAGTCTGGAGGTGTGTCTGACAGCAAGAGCTGATTGGAGGCTGGACCTTTAAATAGCTGGCTTCCTGAAGCAAGGTTTGCTGGTTATAGCGTCTACTTCCCGTCTGCCTTGCTGTCTCAGTTCTATGCTCTGCCAGTTTTAGTCAGTTTAAATCCTGTGTGCCCTTTCCTGGTTAACCCCTTGTTCTCCAGTGTTCTCCCTTCCTGCCTTCCTCCTGCCCTTCTGCTGATTGCTGTTCACTCCTTTTGTGTTTGATTCTTTGTTCCAGCTTCCTGACTCCCTTTGTGTTCTTTGAGTCCGTGCCGCATGTTTCAGTGAGTGTGTGCCCTAGTTTGTCCACTGTCCTTCGCAGTGTCTGTCTCCTCACTCGTCTTGTCTAGCCCTCTTAAAAACATGCATAGGAGCCACTGCCGGCGGTGTCCTGCAGCCAGGTCTAACCTTACCATCAGAGGCTCTAGTGAATATGAGGCCCCTGTTAGACTCCACACCCTGATGAGTGGTTTCCTAACACTTAATACCTGAGCACGCATTTGTGCTACTTGGTCGGATTGCATGTCAACTGGAGATAAGCGGCTCAAATTGTGTTAAATCTGACAGACCCAAATTTAGGGGTTCCTAATTTATCAATTCCAACAAACTCTGACTGCAAATACCATTTTTCTTTATTCGGATCCTAGATCATAAATCTTGGGGTTTTGAATTCTATATAAGACGATATCATCTGTCATTTTAGCGCAATTTATCATTATAAATATTATTAATACAGTGTAGCAACACAAACCGGAGTAAATTACACGATTTTAGCACTTTTAAAAATTTTATGATTTAAGAGATCTTGATCTAATACCAAAACCTAAAAAAGGTAAAACTTTGAACCAAAACCAAAACACAGGGAATAGTGCACATTTGTAATGTTAATCCATATTTAGGAGGAAAGGTGCATCCTGCTGCATCCTAAATCCTGTGCGTTGAAGAGGAGACCACGCAAGTGAGTTACAAGTGCAGGACCCAAGCTTAATATTTCCGCGCCACCCTCATTTAAAATGGGAACTGAGCAGAAATGGAACAATTGTTACTGTACAGTTTAAATCCCAACCCTGTGTCATTTTGCATACCTGCCCATTTTTGTCTCACTGACAGAAACACTGCCAGTGCACAAGGCTTGATCCTGTTCATGGTCTTCAGAACTGACCTTATTCCAGGTGAGGCCTCACCCAATCTACTATATAAAAGGCTTATGCTGCTCTTCATCTTTATTGAAAATGCGCCAACACTGATTCCTGTGAACAGGAGACAGGAACAGACCGGGCGTTGTGGGATGGAGCAGTCACCGGTGTTGCGCAGGTGCTCTCTGTTTTGTTCATCCTTTTGTTGGTGACTGAGCCGCTGCTGCCTCTCTCCTTCCCTCCCCTGTGCTCTGAGGTGCAAGGGTGTTGCTGTCCAAGGTGCTATAACAATGTTTGCCTACAGTACCTTAAATCAGCATTACATCTATAATTAGAATATGGAACAATGTCTGTATAAATATATTTATTCTGCCACTGATGTACGTGAGGGAAATCTCTGATGAGTGTGAGTGGCAAACCCTTGTACAAGCAATGGAAGATAGTGAACTCGCTATGCTCATTCCCCTAACAACACCAGTTGCATGTAGAAGTTCAGTGAGAAAGATGCAATGGAGATGTCTAGAGGTAATTTATTTACTGTACCTTGAAAAATGACACATAGAGGTCAAAGCAAATGCCTTTCTCCAGCTCTGTGATACATGTTTTACACACACACACATGAAAATGCTGCAGGAACAGGATGTGAGCTCACAGAACAGGGAGGAGTAACAGTAAGCAATGAATATGGTAATTACAGTGAATGCATAACAATGGCCAGTAGATGGCAGTAAGCACAACAAACAGTAAAATAGTATTTAGCATATATAAACTGAATGCAATATTAATGGATTCCAGAAGCTGGGACAGCACACTCCCCGTCTGAAATCCTAGGATTTCACTATACAATTTTGACAATAAGGATTAATGTCCATTAGATATTCAACGAAGGTTCTGACCTGAAAGACAAAATGTACAAATGCAAAAAACACAACAATAACTGGAATGTATGGAAGTAGTCCAATAATCAAGGCCTTTAGGAACGTATCCAGAGATGAATACCAGATGATAAAAGTTCCTTGAAAGGTACTTCTGGCTTGAATTACTTCTCAACAGGTAAAAGCAAAACAACCTCGGATATAGGCCTGATGAAAGATTTGGAGTCACCTTGCCTTGTGATGGTCACTCCCTTGCCATCTTTGCTAGGAAAGATTTTGGAGATAAGTCCCATAGGCCATGCATTTCTTTCTACCTTCTGGTCTTTCATGAGAACAAGATCTCCTACTTGTAAATTTGGTCTTACATTCTGCCATTTTCTTCGTCCTTGAAGAAGAGTGAGGTACTCCTTTTTCCACCTGCTCCAGAAACAGTTTGCCAAATGCTGAACATGTTTCCACCGCTTCTGATATAAGTTACCAGATGTAAGATCTTCAGGTGAACTAGGTACAGTTCCAAGTTTTTGAGTGAGAAGAGTTACTGGAGTGAGAATAACAGGGGTCTCTGGATCCATGGATGCAGGAACAAGAGGTCTTGAGTTTACAATAGCAGTCACTTCAGCTATAAATGTGATTAAAGTCTCATGGGTAAGTCTGGAGAAGTTTGAATCCATGAGCATAGAATCCAGTATCTTACGAGAGATGCCTATCATCCTTTCCCATGAACCGCCCATATGAGAAGCATGGGGGGGGTTAAAGACCCATGTGCAACCATTGTCAGCCAAGTAGTCCTGAACTGGCTTAGAGTTTATTTGCAATTCTCGACAGGCACCTGTGAAGTTGGTTCCACAGTCAGATCTCAATAGTTTTACTGGTCCTCTGATGGCAAGAAATCGTCTTAAAGCGTTGATGAAGCTAGAAACGTCCATGGACTCTATCACTTCTATGTGTATAGCACGTACACTCATACATGTAAATAACACCGCCCATCGTTTGCTATCTGCGTGACCACCCCTGGTCCTACGGGCAGTGACTGTCCATGGTCCGAAGACATCCAGACCAACATAGGTAAATGGTGGCTCAGTACTTGTCCTATCAGCAGGTAAGTCAGACATTTGCTGTTGTTGCAATTTTCCTCTTGACTTGCGACACTGCACGCAATGGTGAATTATGTGGGCAATCTGTCGTTTTGCTCCTACTATCCAAAGACCTGCACCTCTTAAAGCACCCTCAGTGAAATGTCTCCCTTGGTGCTTGACCCTTTCGTGATAATGCCGTATCAGCAGGGTGGTAACATGGTGATGACCGGGAATAATGAGAGGATTCATTTCTGACTTCTCCAACTTGGCCCTGTTTAAGCGACCACCGACCCGCAACATACCCTGACTGTCAATTACTGGTTTCAAGTTGATGATGCGGCTGTGTTTAGGAATATCTCGCTTGTCATGTATACATTTCATTTCCATGTCGAAAGCACTCTGCTGTACATTACGTATCACCATCAACTCACTTAGGGTAAGTTCCTCTGCAGAGAGAGGCTTATGACACACATGCCAACCACAACAACAACCGTTAGTATTCTTAGTATGATAGCACTGTACAATGTGAACTAACCTTGCAATGGCGCGTACAAGCTTCAACCATCTGGAGAAACGTTCAAAGCGTTGACAGCCCAATCCAAACTTCTCTTTGGACCTTGTGACAAGGGTACTTACCTCAGGACGAATCTCTGGGTCATTGTCAGGGTCTTGGAGACTGAAGACATCTTGCATGGAAGTCTTTTTGGACTGGTTCAGCAAGAATTCTGGACCTGTCAACCAGGAAGAAATTGCAAAGGCACTAACAGACGCTGACCTGGTGGCACAATCTGCAGGATTGAGAAGGGTTGGAACATAGTGCCATTGTTCAGGTTTGGAGAACTTCCTAATCCTTTCAATGCAGTTACTGACATAAACATAGAAGCGTTTTGTCTGGTTGTTTATATAACCCAGAACAACCTTGCTATCCGTGTAAAATTGAATGTCATCCACATGAACATCCAACTCACGCTGTATAAAGTCTGCAATCTCTACAGCCAGTACAGTTCCACAAAGTTCAAGCCTAGGGATGGTATGCTCAGGCCTAGGAGCTAATTTAGCCTTCCCAAATAGAAATCCAACATGAGTTTCATTACAAGAGTCTATTACCTTCAAATAGGCGACAGCTGCTATAGTCTCAGTAGATGCTTCTGAGAATATGTGGATTTCCTTTCTCTGACTTGCAACAAGAGATGCTGGGGTGTAGCATCATGGTACGTGAATTCTATCTAAGGCTTGTAGAGATTCTTTCCAAGACTCCCACTTTCGCTGTTTGTCAGAGGGCAGTGGTGCATCCCAGTCCTCAACAGACTCTGAGAGCTGTCTTAACAGAAATTTGCCTTGTACGGTTAAGGGTGCTACAAAACCCAGTGGATCGTATAGGCTGTTCACCACTGAGAGGACTCCTCGCTTAGTGAATGGTTTATCTGCACAACTTACTTGAAAGCCAAAGGAATCATTTAGCAAGTCCCATCGCAAACCCAGACTTCTCTGTATTGGTGGATTGTCTAGGCCTAGATTCAAGTCTCTGAATTCTGCAGCATGATCGCTGGGCTGAAAGGCATTCATGACAGCAGCACTATTGGAAGAAATTTTATGTAACCTCAGATGAGCCTTGGAAAGCATACCTTGTGTTCTTTTGAGCAGATCTGTGGCTTCCTCTTCTGTAGGTAAGGATTTGAGTCCGTCGTCCACGTAGAAGTCTCTTTCCACAAACTGTTGTGCATCTTCCCCAAACTCTGATTCGCCATCAGAGGCGGTCCTTCGTAGGCCAAATGTAGCGACTGCAGGGGAAGGACTATTACCAAACACATGCACCTTCATGCGGTATTCAACCATTTCCTGGCTGGTATCATTGTCTCGGTGCCATAAAAACCTTAAATAGTTCCTGTGATCTTGTCGTACAATAAAACAATGAAACATTTGTTCAATGTTGGCAGCAATGGCGACTGGCTCCTTTCTGAACCTCATCAGCACTCCTACTAGATTATTGGTCATGTTCGGACCGGTGAGGAGGACGTCATTCAGAGATATGCCACAATGCTTGGCACTTGAGTCGAATACCACCCTGATTTGCTTAGGTTTTCGTGGGTGATATACTCCAAAGGAGGGAAGATACCAGCACTCTTCATGTTCTTGCAAAGGTGGATCTGGCTCTGCATGGTCATTGTGAAATATCCTATTCATAAAAGCCACAAAGTGATCTTTCATTTCAGGCTTGTTTATCAATGTACATTGCAATGATATGAATCTGGATAAAGCCTGTTCCCAGTTGTTCAGAAGCCTGGCTCTTACAGTTCAAAAGGGTAAGGGTGCAACCCAGTGGTTGGATTCACCTTTGGAGAATTCACTGTCCATTATTTTAATAAATTCTTTGTCTTCAATGGACAAGGCTAATCTGTTGTCATCTTGTGTCGTGCAAAACACTGATCTTCCTAAGTCATCATAAGGTGTAGGAATTACTTCTGGCACCTGTATGAGGTTAGAGAGCCTTTCCTTCACTTCATAGTGATGAGAGCATGGCTTGAAGTGAGTTGTGCGTCCATTTTTGAGCACGTAAGTTTTAAAGGAGTTAACTTGAGATGGTTTATGACTCTTATCCAGGTAGACATCACCCACAATCACCCAGCCTAAGTCAAGTCTTTGTGCATATGGGGCGTCATCTGGACCATTGTATTGTTGGCGTACCTTATGGACCCTCAGAATATCTCTTCCGAGTAACAGTAGGATATCGGCATTCATGTCCATAGGAGGGATTTTATTTGCTAGATGACTTAAGTGGGAATGATGATGTGCAGCTTCCGGGGTAGGAATTTCTTCTCTTTCATTGGGTATCTGGTCACGTTCAATTAAAGTTGGTAAGGGTATTTGGGTATTCCCCGCGACTGAGGAGACTACGTATCCAGTGGCCCTTCTGCCAAAGGTCTCTACTAGACCAGAGCAGGTATTGAGAGTATATGGCGTTGCTTGCCCCTTTATACTGAAGATCTCAAAGAACTTTTTTTGCTAGAGATCTGTTGCTTTGTTCGTCTATAATGGCGTACATTCTGGTGGCCTTCTCAGGTTGCCCTTCTGGGTAGACCTTGACCAGACATACCTTGGCACAGCATTTGGGACCGGTCTCTTTCCCGCATACTTCCATGCATGAAGAGGAGACTGTGGTTGTAGTTGAGTCTTGAGCTTGTAGCTCCCCGCCATGTCTTGCAACGGGGTTAGATGCTGTTAAAGGCTGTGAGTTGTCAGAAGGTGGAGTATAATGCATAGCTGTAACATGTCTGTCGCTACTGCATTCGGTGCACTTGATGACAGCCTTACAGTCTTTTGCAATGTGGTCTGAAGAGGCACAACACTTGTAACACACTCCAAGCTCTCTGAGAGTGTCTCTGCGCTCTTGCAAAGTCTTAGCCCTGAGCCCACGACATTCCTTTAGAGGATGAGGTCTTTTGTGGATAGGGCACATATGACTGGGGTCCCTTTCTTGAAGAGCAGGAGCATCCTGCTTAGTAGTAAGGGGTGCAGTAAATGGGACGTTAGTCTTTCTGACAGATACCGTTCCCCTTAAGTCTCTACGTTTGGTTGTAGTGTTATCATACCTTGAGGATGATGATGAAGCTGCTGGAGCAGGTTCAGTAAAGTCGAAGCTGGGGTCATTCTTCTTCCGAGCTTGGTCACTGATAAATCTGGAAAAATAAGAGAAAGGGGGAAAGGACACCTTGTATTCTCTTTTATATCTGGAACCTTGGTCTGCCCATTTTTCTTGCATGCCATATGGTAGTTTGGATACCACTGGATTCACACCATGAGCAGTGTCAAGGTAACTCAGCCCTTGCAGACGGGTATCTAATTTGACCAGCTCTATTTCCTTTAGTAGATCACTTAGATCTTGGAGCTTGCGGTTGTCCTTGCCAGTTATCTTTGGGAAGGCTTGAAGTCTCTTGAATAAGGCACTTTCTATAGCTTCAGAGCTGCCATAGGTCTGTTCAAGTCTCTCCCATGCCGCAGCCAGACCTTCCTCGGAATAGCCAGCATGAACTGCTCTTAGTGTCTTGATGCGTTCTGCAGATTCTGGACCTAACCAGTTGACGAGTAAGTCAAGTTCTTCCTTGGCAGTGAAGTTAAGATCGTGGATTGCAGCTTCAAAGGTGGATTTCCAGGCCCTATAGTTCTCAGCACAGTCATCAAACTTTGAGAGACTAATGTTTATAAGCTCCCTGCGTATCATATATCTGGCGAAGTCAGACATGTCTGATCTCCCACTCCTTGTTGCTGGATGAACTTGTGATGCCCCTGAGGCGTGTAAGTTCTCTGGCGTATAAGGCTGAGATGTATGAGGACGAAATGATGTAGCATATGGATTAAGTTGTGGTTTAGTCTCTGGGGAATCTGCTGGCTTAAAGCTGGAAATTGCCTTGTCACTGGTAGGTGGCAGCATCTGTTGCTGTGTGGGTATGTTTGAATGATAGATTAGAGGTGCTGTTGGTATGCGCAACTTTGATGTTTCTATTTTGAGTGTTGAATCAATGTGGCAAATGGGTGATAATTGCTTTAGCACATAATCAGCAGTGCGGTCGGCAGGGTCCTACACCTCTCTTGGGATGAATCGGTCTAAATCGCTATCTTGGCCTAATGCTCGTTCAAGTACCTTCAGTTTGGCTAAGGCAGCTGCTTCTTCCCTTTCCATTTGGAGAATTGTTTATTGGGATTCTGCTTCCATCTGTGCCATTTTTACTTTTACCTCTGCTTCCATCTGTGCCATTTTTACTTTTACCTCTGCTTCCTTCTTAGCAAAGGAACTAACACTTGCTTCGTCTGCATCTGCACGAATTTCTATTAGCTTTCCATGTAAGGCTGACCTTCTGGAACAAGATGATCTAGAAGATGGAGATGTATATTTGGTTGAAGTTGATCGATGTGACCTAACTTCTTGCAAGTGGGTGATGCAGAGTTCTGCCTTATTCTTGGCATCTTGTACTAAGGCCTTATTTCTTTGGAGTAGATTCTCTCTCTCAGCTAGCTCTGCTGGGGCATCATCAGAATCAGAGTTAGTCAGGAATGTGATGTACTTTACGGACAGTCGCTGGTAGCGATCATAGGCAGTAGATAAATTATTCAAAGCCACGGTTAACTCGACTGCGTCATTGTTAAAGCGTGGGAGAGCTGCTTTATAGTGTTCAGCTTTTTCCCATAAGTCATTTAGATTATCACAAAACTCATCTCTGGTTGCCTCAAAGTTCTCCCTAATCTTTTGTGTTGGTTTGGTCAAACGTTTAGGGCGCACCTCTTGTTCTTCAGTAAGCTTGGACCCTGCTTTCTGTACATCTGAGTTCTCAGAAACATGATGCATTTGCTTTGGTCCAGCCACAGAGGAATCCACAGAACCTTTTGTGGACATGTTTATACCCTTTTCAGAAATTACCGAAATTACTGTCTCTATAGGAAAGAACTGCAGCTTAGTTTACAGGTGAAGAGCTGTAATTAGGAAGCAGATGTGGCCATAAGATTTTTCTAAAATGGCCGCCGGCTCTAATCTTGCTTGCAGATTATGTGTAAACATGCAAATGCTGCAGACTTAGGTTTGCTTTGACTATTCTGCCACCAATGTACGTGAGGGAAATCTCTGATGAGTGTGAGTGGCTAACCCTTGTACAAGCAATGGAAGATAGTGAACTCGCTATGCTCATTCCCCTAACAACACCAGTTGCATGTAGAAGTTCAGTGAGAAAGATGCAATGGAGATGTCTTGAGGTAATTTATTTACTGTACCTTGAAAAATGACACATAGAGGTCAAAGCAAATGCCTTTCTCCAGCTCTGTGATACATGTTTTACACACACACACACACGTGAAAATGCTGCAGGAACAGGATGTGAGCTCACAGAACAGGGAGGAGTAACAGTAAGCAATGAATATGGTAATTACAGTGAATGCATAACAATGGCCAGTAGATGGCAGTAAGCACAACAAACAGTAAAACAGTATTTAGCATATATAAACTGAATGCAATATTAATGGATTCCAGAAGCTGGGACAGCACAATATTCATGTAAGGAAATTCTGCAACATTTCTGGTGGTCATGACAGAAAATTGCTTAGGAAAATAAACAAACAATGACTCACATCCACTTGTCATACTCAAAAAAAGGGAAACTGACATAAGTTGCTTGGTATTACTCAGAATTCTTTATTTAATTAAACTTCTCTATACATCAGGGTTGCCGACTCTCCCGAAATGTCCGGGAGACTCCCGAAATTCGGGCAGTACTCCCGGTATCCCGGGAGAGCCAGCAAATCTCCCGCAAGTGACTTGAAGCCCGTGGTTTCACTGAAACTTCAAGTCCTGCCCCCCTGCCTAGCAACACTAGTATACTAGTGTTGCTAGGCACAGGAAGGGACTTGATGACGCAATCTGCGGCATCAAGCCCCTATTTCAGGTAGAAACAGGTCAGTATGAGTAAGGGGTGGAGCCTAATGGTGCAATTTGCATAACCGCGTCATTAAGCCCCGCCCCCTCATGCGTCGCTAGCTTCTCTCCGGGATCTCCCGGAGAGAAGCTGCCAAAAGTCGGCAACCATGCTATACATATCTGTGATAATATATATATTCTTTATATTAAGGTTGACTCTAATAAACAGCATTCTGCCATTGATTTTCTGTGAGGTGTAGAGGCATGGGGCCTGATCCAGACCTACGACCGCAAGCGATCGTTCGCCGGTCGGGAGCGTAAAAACGGGAGAAAAAACGCACTGCGCATGTGCAGTATGACAACTTCCGGTCGTCCGAAGGACATGAGCGTACAGCGAGCGTATTTTCAGCGTATTTTTCGCCCAAGGGGCGTGCGTTTTGTACGACGATAGTCTGGACGCTCGAGTTACTACACAGAGGCGGGGATAGCCATTTAAATTGTACAGTATGGGCGTGCTAAGCCCCGTACGACCAGCGTATCAGTACGAAAATTCGCACGGACGCTTAAAAAAGTTAAGGTAGGGTTCAGCCGCCGTAAGTCGGTACAATCAATGGGAGTGTCATGGGCGTGAAAGTTTATACGCCCGGGCGATCATACGCTACGCTCGCGG
>WWET01004857.1:45171-60695 GCA_011038615.1 Limnodynastes dumerilii
TCAGTTTATACTATTTTTCTTATTTGTTTTGGTAAGGTGGAGATAAAATTGCAAACCGTGTTTTTAGAAAATAACTTTATTGAACTTGCATAGGGAATGTAATAAATGTTTAGAAAGGAAATTCATAGGTTTACTGACATGCGATTTTGCTTTTTATTATTTGCATTTTCTGTCATATCACATTTACTTTCATATTCTCATAGATGTCCACACTTTGTGATGACGGCTCATAGTTCCCTCTTGTACCAGGTGAGAGATGATTAGTCGGCTGTAGAAAATTAGAAGGAAACTGTGAAACTGTTGCTTTTCAAAAATAACAGCTCTGTCCTGACAGAGGAAGAGTCATGGGGTGTGTTTATCTACCCTGTCTTTGCTCTTCTGCATAGCAATGATTGGATGCCCTACACACAGTCAGGATTGTCATTTTAAAGAGGTATTGGGACAAAAGTGACACTCTGCACAATTGAGTACTAGACGCACACTGGGGTGTGGCCTGTTCTCTTTCTTTCTATAACCACGCCCCTTTTGTAGTATGTCACATCTCCCTTCTTGACTCTCATATCTTCCCCGCATGTTGGGAAACATAGTATGAAATAACCAAATGTAACTGTAATCCTATACACCTGTCTCTTCCAAGCTTAACTTATATCTGACATAAGAAAGAGAAAATGTTGTATCTGACATATCTAAAACTCCTTACAGCTGATGGTAATTAATAGGAATCTGAAAATCATCCATGCAATACCAACTTTTCATTAAAATCATTGTTTCTCAATGGACAACTGTGCCCAAGTACCATGACCTAAAATTAAAAACAACTTTATACGCACATAATTGTCTTCTCTATATTTGCTTCCTGCAGGATATGGTTTATCGGTGTGATGATCCTTTTTCAGAAAGACCATAATACAGCAGCAGAATAAAGACTGTCGATGATTGCTGTCAGTAGGTAAGTGTTTTCGCCTAACCCTAACTTCACCCTTCCTAACTGTAACCCTCCGTTTCCCGCAGCCTAACCCTAACCTTCTCTTTCTTTAGCCCTAACCCTTCAAGTACTGTAGCCTAAACTTAATCCTCCATGCGCCACAGCTTAACCCTCCATGCCCAGCACACTAACCCTAATCTTCCCTGTAAGACCTAACATTATAACCACCGTAACCAACAGCATGTAGCTATTGGGGACAAGGAAATAAGTATTCATTCCCAATAGCAATTTTTATCTTTGAAGATGTTCTCAAACAATGATACATTCAGCTGACGGCTGTATCATTTTTTAAATAAGGCAATTGCATCCCCTTCCCACAGTACATAGTGATCTAATGTAAAGTCATTGATAATAACCCCCATTGTTTTGGAATTATATGTAACAAAGTTCATGATGTTTGGGTGAAATAATAGGTGCCTATATTAAGGTACTAAATCATCGTACCTCCATTGTGTAGTACGTTGATTTTTCTCTTTCTAGAAGATCAGTGTATCCAGGACACTAAATGAGTGCAAAAAGAAAAATTGATTAAGATTAACATTGTAGATGTAGATCTAGAGGCTCAATTTATTAATAATGAGGCAGTGGTGGGGCAGAGAAGACATTCGCCTATGAAGTCAGAATTTATTTATTGTCTTTTACTTAACCGAGGAGTGTCAGAGGATTTTATTTGTAGACAAAGCTCTGTTGCCCAATGGCTGCACCTAGAGTCTTCCACATGTACAAAAGCATGGAACATTCAAAATACTGCCATCACTCAGGGAAGCAGAGCATTGAAGAGAACTGTATGGTAGGTAAGTCTTGCTGTTTTTCTGAAATATTCTCCAGTTTAAAATGCCAATACTCATGACAGCAAAGGAAAAGAGAGAGAGAGAGAGAGAGAGAGAGAGAAAGAGAGTTTATATGCACTGACATTAAATTATTGACCATTTGCAATGATAAGGGATTTCCAATCTTTAAATGTGTAGGGTTCCGCAATTGCAAGCCCACAATATTCTCAATTGTAAAGCTAAACGCTCGCTGACATAGCAAAAAGAGAAGAGAGGATACGTTCAACAGTGTCTGGGTTAAATACTGGATTGTTGAGAAACAAAGAGGGAGGGAGGGAGAGAGAGAGAGAGAGAGAGAGAGCGAGAGAGTATATATGCACTGACATTAAATTATTGACCATTTGCAATGATAAGGGATTTCCAATCTTTAAATGTGTAGGGTTCCGCAATTGCAAGCCCACAATATTCTCAATTGTAAAGCTAAACGTGTGAAAGAGAGAGTGAGGGAGAGAGAGAGAGAGAGAGAGAGAGGGAGATGGCTGAAGAGAGAGGGCAGGAAAGAGAGAGAGAGAGAGAGAGAGAGAGAGAGAGAGAGAGAGAGAGAGAAAGATGACTGAAGATAGAGGGAGATGAGGAGGAAGTGAGAGGTATAGCAAGATAGGAGGAAGAGATGAGGTGGAGTGAGTTAGCGCTAGATTGTAAAGGGGGAGAGGGGTGAAGGAGGAATCTAGAGAGAAAGGAGAGGGGAGCTGAGGAATGGGGGTGAGGTAGAGATATAGATGGGGTAGAAGAGGGTGAGAGAGGAGGAGAAGAAAGAGAATGAAGAAAACAAATATAGTTTCTCATCCATTCATTATAATTGGAAATATTCTTCAAATTGTTCCCATATGCAGATCATATCAGTTTCCCCATCATACCTTATTAGGGAACTTCATTTCCTTTGATTCAATTTTTCTACCTAAACGACCCTGCTAATGAAAAATAAGACACAATTATTACTCATCATTGATTTTAATTTAGAAAAATATAAAAGAGCCCATGCTGTACCTCTACAGGTTATAAGTCAGAGTAAACTTTCAGACCACTGATTCCTTGGCTCTTTATTACAAACTTATTGATGGTCTATTGTTAACTGTTGTGATACCACATGACTGCTAGTAAATGCTGTAACAAACTTCCACCATAGCCAATAAAATCGCAGATGGATATTTCCAAAAGAAAGTATTTTTTATTTACATAATCACTTAAATCCCTTACTTTTTTATAGAAAATTAACTGTCTTCTATTAATTCTTCATCATGACCTAAAGAGGTATCTCTGGTCTTTTACATCTAATGGAATTATTTTATTGCTTTAATCCAATGAAAAATAATATTATGAACTAAAAGTGCTTTCCTGTGCTATTAGCCAATCACGAACAGACATAATGGGAAAAATATCTTTGATTTTCTAATCAGCTAATGGAACTCCTGGATGCTTTAGTCAATAGGTTTTATTCTCATACTAAAAATTACAGAATAATTTCTCATTGGAGTTCAACTATAGATGAATTTCCCCATTGGGTTAGAGTTACAGAGAAATTTCCTATTGGATTACAAGTACAGAAAAATTTTACACTGGAACTAACTACTTTCCCATTGGAATTCAACTACAGAATTACCCATTGCATTAAAGCTAGAGATTATTTTCCCATTTGGTTACAGTTACATAAAAATTTCCAACTAGATGACAACTACCAATGAATTTCCCATTGTATTAATACTTTAGAGGAATTTCCCTCTGGATTACAATTGTAAAGCATATGCGTGGAACCGAGATTACATTTTTATATTCAGTATTATTTATATCTTCCACTCAAAGGGCCTAATCCAGAGCTACGATGGTACACTGAGCGTTCTAACGCTCAGCGTACCATCGCTGCACTCCCCCTACACTCTCCCTTGCCCAAGCGTATTAACACTCGCTTACGCCGGCTGAAGGCTACCTTAACTTCAGCCGGCGTAAGCGAGTGTTAATATGCTAGGAGTGCCTACCTGCACTAACTGCAGCGTAGTAACGGAGGGGAACGCCCCCTCCAGCATTACTACGCTGCTGCTACGGACGCCTGATCCACAATCGGGCATGCTGTAGCTACGCCGGGCAACATCTGCTCAAAAGCCGTATTACCGCCGGGCAGCGTAGGGCTGGATCAGCCCCAAAATGTATATTTCTATTTAGGAAAGACAATGGCCCAATTCACAGCCCATCCTGTTAGCTCATATGGGGAAGAAACATAATTAAGTTTACTTATTAATGACTTGTTAATAAGACAACCAATTTATGCTATGAGTGCTTAAATGACTATAGTGTTTTTTTTACTTTCACCAGTTACTGTAATCAGAACAAAAAGGACACAAAACGATGTTGAAACACAACCTGATACAGATCTGTAAATCGGTACAGAAGAGGGGAGTGAATGACTCTGTCACTCCCATCTTGTGTACAGAGTCCTGGACACTTTCTTAACTTCTTCACATGGATCAGCATCAGCACTGACGCGGATCTGTGCAGAATTGCTGCTTTCTGCCACCTCGGCCCTTCATTAAAATACCTAGCCCTGTCTGTATGGTGGGGTTTAGGCATGAAGTGAAGGTCTGGCCCATTCCATGGAATTTTATCAGAATAGAACTTTGTTACGACATATAACATCTGGTGTGCGCATGCGCCAATTTTACTTGTTAAGGGGACTTACATTTGCATAATTCCCTTTAAGAACCTAATTCTGTGTCAGGCCTAATGAGGGGACCACATAAGCTATCAGTCATAAGCAGAGGTACTAACATCGCCAATTTCAGTTAAGTTGAAGGACGTCTCAATACAATTTTCAAGATTTGCCCGTGAATTGGCTACATGTACCAAAGCTAGTCACTTATTTAGCAAATATTATATTTTGCAAATCTTACCTCAATATTCTTTCTCCTTAAACACTGTTTTTTTCTGTTAAAGATATAAATATAGTGAATTTAAATCAAGATCAACATGAATTCTTTTTTTTCTTTGGAGGAGGATTATTGGATTAAGGAAGGCATACATTTGGTGTTCCCATTGGATTGTGGCCGCAGTTTTTTATTCTGTGTATGAACATTTATGAGTTCTATCCTATCAAATACAATGTGATCCCATCAAGACTTAAGAGTAATTACATTTCTGATAGAAGGTCTGGGTTGACTTCATAAGTGGTGGTTACAATGATAACTACAGTAACTGTAATGCTTATTGTAGCAACAGGTAACCTTTACAAGGTTCTTAAAATGGTATTATTCTAATTATATTCTTAAGATTTAATGATTAATTTACAGAAAAATCTTACAGAAATATGTGAATAGCACAGAGAACTTTAAATACCAACTAGAAATACAAATTTATAGCAATACAATACAACATAGCATGTGTTAGTAATGTCATGAGCAAAAATTATGGTAATAAAATAAAATACTCAACAAAAATAATGAGAGTTAGCATTTAAAAATAAAGGTAATTTTTTAATATCTCAATTCTTAAAAATAGAATTGTATCGAATACAAAGATTGTTTAGGAATTTTTTATAGAAATTTATGAAAAAAATGCAGAAGTTCCTATTGCAAAAGCTGGTTACAGTGTGATTACAACATGATGCCTATATGCTGAAACTGTTACACAATTTTACTCAAACTAGTAAAGTTTAAGAAAGGGACAGTGCTGTGATGATGTCTGGACATGGGAATTTTATGGCATATCTTATTCATGTGTTATTTCTTTAAAGCACCTCAATAAATATTAACATGAAACACAAATTATGCTGTACTGTAAGTTTTGGCTGACAGTGAAATGCTAAACAACCAGGCTGAGATCATAACAAGACTATACAGTACCTCCAAATGACATAGACCAGCATGAAAAATGCCATAATGCTGATGATTCCAAGAACAGGTCCAATATAAGTGTTAGTTGTTGGACCCTCTGTAGAACACAAATAGTTATTTACAAAATAATCGTTGACCTATAATCATTGTCATTTGTACAAAAGTAGGTGTGTAAATCATTGAGTTCACTCAAATATTTTGGAGTCTTAAAATTTTCTCCTACCAATAATTCTACATCCATTTCCTTCCATTTCTGCACATGGTTACATATTATGGCAGTATAACAAGATGGTTAATGGTTATGGCAAGTTAACAAGATGCTTAAATGAGTGTGGGTCCCCGTTGCGAATGACCCTATTTCGATAGGGCCTATCGCTCCCAGCCAGTTCCAAACTGGCTGGGCAAACAATTGCTTATGCCTTGAAGAGGCATAGCAATTAAACCCTGGAGCACCGAACATGGTGCTCCGAAAGGTGAGTAACTATGCTATGCCAACCCACTCCCTAACCCTCACTCTAACCGTAACCCAAAGTCTCCCCATGCAGCCTAACCCTAAGTCTCTCCCCCCACAGCCTAACCCTAAGTCTCTCCCCCCCACAGTCTAACCCTAAGTCTCCCCTCGCAGTCTAACCCTAAGTCTCCTCCCCGAAGTCTAACCCTAAGTCTTCCCCCCTGCAGCCTAACCCTAAGTTTCCCCCCCCCCACAGACTAACCCTAAGTCTCCCCCAAATTACCCACAAAATCTCAAGGTTAACATGTAATACACTTGAGTGTATACAGAATATTAGGTTCTAATCAAGGTTATAGAGGGCATTGTAGAATTTAAATGTTACAATCTGATTGATTACTAACGACAACCTTTCCCCATTTCATGTATTTGAAACTCTACCCTTTGAACATCAATTGTCAGTTTCTCCATAGTTTTGATAGTGGACAGTAATATCTGGAGCACAAAAACAAGGTTTCCACTTAATATCATTCAGCTGACATACATACTTTTAACGATGAGTTTGGCTGTTCTATTTCTTGTTTGGCCATTGGGGAATAAAACGATACACTGGATTTCTGACCCATTATCTGCTACTGAAGGTTGATATGTTAATTCAGACAAAGCAGTCCACTTCCCATCACCCAGGTCTATATTGTGCTTCATGACCTGTACACCAGTGATGTTCCATATGAAATAAGGTGGAGTAGAGGCACATGTATGATTTGTAGAACATGTGATTATGGTGGCTTCTCCTTCAATCATCTCTTTAGGCACAGACAGCTTTGAGTCAGGTTGAAGATCTTAAGAGGAAATGTAGTAGATATGCCATAAGATGTTAAACAGTTCATAGAAAAAAAACATAAGTAAGTGCAAGCCACTAACTTTGATTTGGTTAAGCTGTAGTTCTCCAGGTGTTGTTGAAAATGCTCTAAAAGCATAGGTATAGCTTATACCTTGTTCAACATGTTGGGACTTACAGTTTTACAACACCTGGTGAACTGCAAGTAACACCACTAATGATAAGGTTTACACACATGCTTGACATAAACAGAATCAACTTGTTTTTAACTGCCAAGGTCTAAAGAGAAGGAAGGTTATTAGTGTGAATAACCTCTTTGTATCTTTTGCTGCATGTCCTTCCACATTAATATTTGATTAAACAACCAAAAAGCACAACAAATATTCAATAAACAATAAACATTACCTGTGACCTTCAGTTGAACAGTCTTTAGAGCTTGTTTTTGACGAAATCCTCTCCTTACAGATATAAAATATGAATTTTCATCTTGTTTTTTCACTTTGTGTATTCGGAGAGTACAGCTGTCCTTTGCACTCGTCACCAATTCTGCCCGGTTTTCGTATCCTGCTGATATTTCTTCCGGTTGTGTGCTATAAAAGACCTTATAGCTAAATAGGTTGCGCAAACGCCAAACCACTTTAGGATTTTCTGTGGGTGTGGGTGTAACTGAACAGGGGATCTCCACACATGAACCAAGCAATGCCTCGATCGTGGATGGAAAATTAAACTCTCTTTGTTGACCTACACACACTGGTTTAGACAATGGAGAAAAAGGTAAAAATAAAGACTTGTTTCAAGTTTTTGCATGAGATAAACACCCTAAAATTATTGTAAGTGTTTAGTAAGTTGTAATATGTAAAAATCCCTTATAATTTAACTTTTGATTTCATCTTGAATATGGCCCCTATGACCTCGATGGAAAACAACTTTAAACCCCAACTCTTTAATAATATTTTCATTGTTCTTTAAGCAAAAGGATTCCTCAACTGTACTCATAGTAGCATATCTCTGCTAATCTTTGCACTGCATATGATTACAGTTATGGTGACCTGAATGCCACGCAGTGTTTTGACCACTTTGGAGGGATGTTTTGTGGGAGGAAAAG
This sequence comes from Limnodynastes dumerilii, assembly GCA_011038615.1. Classification (NCBI taxonomy): domain Eukaryota; kingdom Metazoa; phylum Chordata; class Amphibia; order Anura; family Limnodynastidae; genus Limnodynastes; species Limnodynastes dumerilii. The sequence goes on from WWET01004857.1 coordinate 53,202, forward strand.
GGTGGACAAGTGTAGTCAATATTCAGCAAGGGTATGCTCATGCAAGTGAGCCTAATCATGACCAAAACACAGATATAAATACTTACTGTTAATAGAGTAACAATTGCACCAGGCACAGGGTACGTTTATGTCCAGATAGCGACTGATGATCAATGCTACATCGCAATATTGTGGTAGCATTTTAACTTCTGAATGAACCTCTAAGTTGCAGGTCGAGGTTTTTGAAGGCCAATCAAATTGTAGCTTATTATTTAGACTACCATTGGAATATACAGAGTCCATTTATCTGATTCAAACTGTTTTAGTGTTGAGTGGTGATGTTCCCTAGCCCACATGTAAATAAAATTTTATAAGTAAAGCTAGTTGGTATCTGTGTATAACACAGTATGTTAAACAAAAATATCCCTCTCCCTGAATGAAGAAATTATGTTACTTTGACTACTCCTGAAATTCAGCATGGTTTTACTAAGGTTTAGCTTTCTACTTCATAGAGACCCCCTATGTCATGATTTAAAACTTGCTGAACTTCTATATTTTGATCACACCTTATATGCCTTGGTTGATGCAAATTTTCTGCAACACTGACATTATATTACAGCAAGAAGCAATTTACATAATTACATTTCTTTTTTAAAATTTACCTTGTAAAAGAATGTAGAGAAAAAAAGTTTGTTCCATCATAATAACTGGATATGAGCTTATCCCTGTAAAAACTTTTTCTTTTTTTGGAAATATATTTCTCCTATAGAAAAATATAAATCGCAAGCGTGTCATCAATATGTTGGTGAAATTGTAATAATAACTCAATAATAATTATGATTTCAAAATAAAGAATATAATATATATAATTGTGAGAATATGAACCCACAACTTTGCTTCTTCTAAGAAAGAACTCATCAACTTAAAGTGAATTAAATAACAACTGAAACATCAGTTCACTAGAGAGAATACCATATTGCAGGAGATAAAGGAAAGATAATTACTTAAAGATGAAAATGAAAACAAAAAACTCAAACAAAAAACTTAACAATAATAATAATAATAATAATAATAAATAAATAAAACAGCAACCATACCTCTATATACTGTACATAAAAACTGTACTTTTGCATGAACTACTGTACAACATTATCATAAAATAAATGTAAACAATTCATATAGTGAAAATAATATGCCACCAAAAGGCTGAATGCAATATTGATCTTATTAAGCTTAAGAAAAACTCTGCTAACCATAGCTGGAAACATTAATTTATTTAGATGAAAAATGAAATAAGCAGTACTCACTTATTTGCTACATGCCTGACTTTGCATATCAGATTGAGTTCTGCATTTCCAATATACTTCTAAATTGCATCATTTCCACTTTGCTTGCGTCGTTGGTATGTGTCTTTTCTAAAAAATCCTTCCCCACTAGAGACTGAGGTTTGACTCCTGAGCCAGATCTTAGTGACTCAATTTTCCCCTTTATATACCAGAAAGTAAAATATAGATTGTTTTCTGAATGTTACAAGAATGTCAATCTCTTTTACACAAAGCTAATTGTAAAAATAGCTAAACTACAATATCTGCTTTCATTGTCTGTTTGGCTGTATACAATTAAAGACTTGTCATAATAACATTTACTATTTTCCTTTTCATAATATATTCATATTCAATAAGGAAATACTTATTCTATACTCTTTTTAAATTTGTGATACACCCGTAAGAGGCTAAAGAAGAAGGGAATCATCTTTTAATAAATTTACAACAGCCTTCCCATGAGGAAGTGGGCAAAGTTAGGGAAATTTTATACTAACATGGGTAGGTGCAATAAAGTCGTGCACTCAGAAATCTATTAGGAGGCAGGGCAGGTGAAATACCTACTTATGGTGATGATGATGACAATATTTCAGTTGATGAGTGTTCTACTACATTTGGATATTATGGACAAAGAATAGCTTTTAGCCAATCAGGTGATAGACAAAAGCTTTACTTTCTTTTCATGCAATGACCTGTCCACGTCTGTCATAATATTAATGCAGTAAGAAAGATATTGGTATTGGAAAGTTCAAGGTCCTCCAACAGTGCAATTAGAAATGTGAGGTCCTTTAGTAGTGACATAAGCCAGAAGGATTTTGATTGCAAATTATGTACTGCATAACATTCACAAGTTCACTTTGGTAATAGGTTGCATGCAGGGCCGGTTCTAGCATGTCTGGCGCCCCCATGCAAAAATGTATTTATGCCCTTCTCCTTTTGATTTGATATCTCCCCCCAGTATCCCTGTTTTGTGCCTGCAGCCCCCTCAGCCACCCACCCAGTACTGTCATCATGTTCTACCAGCCCCCCCAGTACTCCTATCCTGTGTCTCCAGCCCCCCTAGTACTTCTCATGTGCCACCAGCCACCTCCCCCAGTATTCCCATAATGTAACCCCAGTCCCTCTATAATGTTTTTTCTAACTTACCTGAGTCTTCCTGCGTGGCGCTCTCCTCCTCCAGCAGGCAGCTTATACAGAAAGTTCCTGTATAAGCGCCTGAGGCAGTTACACAGAGCAGCTAACATCAGCCGCTCTATGTAACTGCCGCGGCAGCTCATGCAGGAATCTCCTGTATGAGCTGCCTGCCAGTCTCCATAGCGCAGCATCCGACGCCTATGGCAGCGGGGAATAGCAGGCGGAGGAGAGAGCCTCTCTGGCTTGGCGACTTCTTACCTCGCTTACTCCGCTTGTCGTGTCCTGCTGGCCCTGGTTGCATTGTATATATTTTAAACAATTGCATTTATCATGTTACATGTCAGTAATGCTAAATTAGTTTGTTTTGCATGAGTAATATTTTCACATTCTCTGTCAGCTTTGTTTATATAAAACATAGAGTTTTTTGCTTGTAATTTTTTTATATAATTTTTTTACAGAGATGGAGATACAGACTGTTCTGTACTGTTGTGCTCCATGTATGTACAATATATGGGGTGTGGGTCCCCGCAAAGAAAATCTGAATTCTAAAAATTCTGATTTCTCCCAGCCAGTTGCGAACTGGCTTGGAGTTTGATTGCATATGCCTCGAGGAGGCATTGCAATCGATCAACGGAGCACCGAGCTTTCAGTGCTCAGAAAAGTTATTAAAAAATAATCCCCCAGCCCATTCCCTAATTCTTACCCTAACCCTCCCCTCTCCCTACCCTAACCCTAAACCTCCCTTCCTGGCAGCCTGACTTTAACCCTCCCTTAATTGCAGCCTGACCCTAACCCACCATCTCCCGCAGCCTGACCCTAACCCTCCCTTCCCTGTATCCTGACCCTAACCCTCCCTACCCCACACAGATAATTTACGCACCTGTCCCTGGTACGACGAGCAGCAGCGGAGGTGCACCGGAGGGATATCGCTGTGCGGCGGGGGATATCGCGTATTGCTAAAGTGAATGGGTGAAGTATGTCGAGCAGCATACTCACCCATTCATTTAAAAAAGTAGAAAAAGGTAAGTATTCGAAAAAGGGACATTCAAAAAGGAACTTTCGGATGTCCCTTTTTCAGTAATCACATTTTCTTAGCGGAGAGCCGCAATATATGTATAGTTTTTATATATAATATAAAATATTAGAGACAGCCATAGGCACAAACATTGCCAAATTATATACACTGGAGGAAGTTTAAAAACCATTATATATGAGTTAATTTTTCAGAATAAATTATGTTGTGTGGGAGTCGTGCAGATATTTTGTTATAATTTTAGAAAGGATATCTTTGTTAAAAATGGAATATTCATATTTAAATGTACTTATAAAATTGGGTGGTGTAGAATTGTTAAAATCACAGAAATTTGTGCTATTGGCTTCCTAAGGATAACTTTTGAGCCGAGCTTAACGTAACTAAATTATGTATGTACAACGCAAAGACTTAAGATTGTTTTAACAGCAATAAAAAGGAAGCTACTAAGGAAGGAAAATAATTGAAAAAAACATTAATTATATGAATATCAGGGACAACCATGGGCACAAACATTGCCAAATTTTATATATTGTAGGATATTTAAGTTCATTTTTTCTAATAAAATCTGGTGTGTGGCTGGTGTTGTAAATTTGTTATAAATTGTGAAGGGTTGCCTTAGTTGAAAATGGAATTCAGTATTTAAGTGTTCTATAAAAAGTGAATGAATTAAGAGTGTTAATATTACAAATATTTTTGTTACCCTATATACTTCCTAACTATAACTTTTGAGTAGTGTGTAAAGTAGCAACCTGTTATTTAAAACAAGTGTTAACTATTTAACACGTGTTAAATAGTTAACACTTATAAGTATTCTTTAAATTGAGATTATAAATGAAAATTTCATATATAGACTTTATAAATATGAGAAGGGGATGCAGGGGTGTTAACACAAATATGCTGTTACCCTGGGCCCCTCAAATGTCAAGGATGTCCATGGCTTGAGATATTGCTTAGTGTGCAACTGACTTTACTATGTAAACACCAACAGTCTCACCACAAGATAATTCAGAGGGATTGTTTCACCTACCAATGTATTGCTTACTGCGAATAAAAAAATCACCAGCAATAAGCTAGTCCTTAATGATAAAAGTAGACTAATTACTCTATTTAAATTTTCTTCTTGTGTTAGCTTAAGTTTTTGACTGTGGAACTGGCCTTCAAACCGAAGTGGGCCTGCCTTGGTACTACAATGCGTGTAGATGAAATCTTCTGAGCCACCGCCATTTTATGCTTGCAACAGTTGAAAAGATTAAAACAGTCCCTAGGTATCAGACCATCTGTGCGAGGGGGAGTCCATTGTGGTGCTTAGAAACTGCATACCTACAATAGTATAGCCAATTACTTAACAATTAAATCTGGGGATCCGGTTCAATGAGTGTAAAAGAATCAGGGAGTAATGGTGAGGTTTCTTATTTGGTCCATAGGACTCCTTAAGCAATGGTAACATTACTATTATATTGACTCTACCTGTACACTTGATCGATGTCATTCCAAAGATAATCTAATGGCTTGTGAAACCTTCAAGAAAAATATCATGGAAATATGGATAGAGTCTGTGGCCAAATTTGTTGCATATTTTTATAAAAAAAAAAAAAGTATGCATTTACCAGCTTTGAAATATGTTTTAAGTATAGTAATTGCAGAGACTTAAGATAACCTCTGCGGACCTGATTCACACTTGAGAGTCAGTTAGGTGCGGACAGAATAGCACCTAACTCACCCGTTCTGCCCCTAACCAGCCCCATTTTTAGGTAACTTAGGGCACTTGGAAGTGCCTTAGGGCTACTTTAACTATCAATGCATAGTTTCCTTCTTAAGAAGGAAACTACACACAGAGAATGGCACTCCCCACCTCCCCCCCACCCTCCCTGTCTAATTTAAATTACCACTTCTAACTAAACACTCCCCGAGGCTGCATTAGCATGCCTCCTTCTTCTTAAACTAACTAACTGGTCACTAACTGGTACGTAGATTGCGTAAATGACCTACTACATATGCATAGTAGGTCACTTCAGTAGATTCCGCACTTAAGAAGCAGGAGCTTCTTAATTGTGAATCAGGTCCTGAATTCGTATACAAACAAACGTGTACATACATTTTATTCTTATAGGAATATTACTCATTTAATATTGACTGATGATAAAATCATACTTAAAAAAATATAAACTATACTTGTTTTATTTCATAATATGCAATGCTTGGAACATAGTAATAATAACTTTATCATAGGAATAAATAAACTAAAAGTGAAAATTCCCCAGGAGAGATGATAAATATCTTTTATCTCTTAACAGTTGCATATTCCACATTTTCTCCGTGGTGGATATAAGGTTGAGTTGGTCTTTCCTGGTCATGGTTGACTGCAGAATATTCAACGTCTACAAATGCCTTTAAAAAAAAGATAACATGGAACAAAGCATTATTCTATACATACAGTAAATAGATATATTTGAAAAGCTGTTAGAAATCATGTGGAATGTTTCTATAAATGTTTTATGCCCACATATTGGATCATGGACTTTTTTGGGAGACTTTAAATTAAGTGATAAACATCTCAATAAAACAATTTAGACTAATAATAGACACAATTCAGGAGTGAATAAAAAACTTAAAGTGACCCTGGAAATATATCTGTAAGAGGCGAAATGTGGATGAAATCAACTCAGGCAATTAAGTAATGTGTCATGTAAAAGTTACATTCATTACAATCACATGCAACATCTACTGACGAGATATATATTAACCTCTATACAATACAGATGAATCTGGTTACCACCATAGAGCATTTTAGTCATCATCACTCTATATATTGTGCCTGTTAGGGACAACCACCCAATATAGAGTGCTTCCAAGTTACTGTCATGAAATACATAGAACATTTCAACCAATACTGAAAGCATCCTAGTTACCAACACTCAATGCAGAGAACATCCTAGTTACCACTATCCCATAGAGAGGGTATACCAGTAACCACTAGCCAATATGAAGAGCATTCAAGTGACTTCCATTTGATACAGGAAGCAGATTTTGGACTAGTAGACATTTCATTCAACATTCTAGTTCTCTTATGTTACAGTGGTGACCAACCAGGGTGTAGAGTCTTACTAGAATTCTGGTCTTCATTCAAGCCCCTGATGGTGGGGGTAGGCTAGGCTGCGGACGACTAGCAGGTCCCAAGAGATCAATTCCAGAGAGGGTCATGAAACCAACACTGAGAAGCAGCAACTTGGAGAAAGTGAAAGCTCCCATAGACATGAGGGGCATGAAAGTATAACTCAGAGTGGAAGATGGAAATCACAGAGGCAAAGTGGATATAATGCCACAAAACAATAATCAACATACGTAGATCCTGGGTTGCATATATTGATGCCTCTGCAAAAACTGGTTTTCAGTATTTCCTGGGTTTAGGGGCCATTAATAAATTATTTTCATTGCAAATTATTTCCAAATACATTTGTACTCAGTATTAGAAAGCTAACTTGATGTTACTGAAAGAAAATATACTTATCTGTCGTCATTGAAATTGAATACAAGAATAGGTATATATTATACATTGTCAATTATCTTACCTCTGTATTGCTGTAAATGGCATCATTTTCCTCATTTATCTGATTGGACAAACCCCTGAAATCAGTATAAGATATTATGATTCAAACATATTATGATGAGTGATATGTATTATGAGGTGCTACATGTAATAGGCAACCTTTATTACAGGGAAAGTCAGCAAATGGGTTAGAGAATATACTCACAAAATGCCTTTTGGAAATTGGTGATTGTTATTCCACCACATAATACATTACCCTCAAAGTGTTATGAGGATATAAATATTGCCAGAAATGCCATGGGTGCAGGGGCAGGGCCGCCATCAGGGGGGAACTGCCAAGACTTTTGTACCAGGCTCAGAGAGGGGGAAGAACCAGCTTATACTCACCTTAGCTCTCCATCAGCAAGTATTGATGGTATCCTACCACCAATACTTGCTAATGGAGATCTGTAACAGGCTGCACATCAGCGGGCCGATGA
>WWET01004857.1:60731-73520 GCA_011038615.1 Limnodynastes dumerilii
ACTTCCCTGCGCATCAGCTCACTGTGAATCATAACTGAAGGTCTGCAGTGCTCCGCCTATATGTGAAATCAAGGGTGATTAAATATAGGGGTGGAGCATCGTGGCCTTTGTCCACTTTTTCTGATAGTGGCCCTGTACAGGAGGTAAAAAGGTAAATAATGATGGCGCTAACCATCAAAAAAGCTATAATAAATACATTTAGTTCTATACCAGTGTTGTCTATTCACCCATCACAACTAACAAGTCATTTTCTGATCTTTTGATTTTTTTAATTCTAATTTTATTTAAAGCTCCAGCGCTGTTATTTTTATTTTTATTTACCTGTACAGGGGGTACAACTGCTACTGGGTCTGAATGAGAGGGGGGCCCACACTGCAACTACAGAAGTAAGCTGTCAACAGCTGGCAGTTTAGACAGAACTTAGCACTCAGTCTTTGACAGCTTAGTGCTTACTGTTCTTTGTCAGCCGTGGCCCTCGATCCCCTTGCCGGCAGAGGACAGCAATAAGCTCATAGCTGAGTCCCCAGATCCAGATTCAGCCACATCTACTTGCTATTGGGCTCAATGCAGTCTACTTCTTCCCTGTGTCACGCTACGTGGCAGACCCTTTGAAGTGCCGTCCGTCAACTGCATAATCACTCTCCTTATTTCAAATGCTGCTTCCTGAATCCCTGCTAGAAAAGTAAGTTCTCTGAGCAGCATCAAGCCTGCTTCTCCAAGCTCAGCTGCTCTTCTAATCAAGCTTGCTTTCCAAGTCCAGCTGCATTGTCTGCTATCCTGACTCTGATCCTGAAGCATTACCTGCACTACTGCAATCCAGCTCAGCTAAACCTGTGCAATCCAGCTCAACTAAACCTGTGCAATCCAACTCAGCTAAATCTGCTGAATCCACTCCAGCTTGCTACTGCTGAATCCACTCCAGCTTACTACTACCAATAGGAGTTCACTTAGGGGTAGCACATGACCTAGCTACCCAATCCACAACCAGGGCAGGCTATGTAAATCCTGCGCACTGATCCCTCAGTGCCAGAACAACTTAGTCTCTAAGGTGCCTGGTTATATGTGGAGTTGTCCAGCTTGCTTCAGTCTGCACCCAGTCCAGCTTGCTCCAGCCTGCATCCAGTCCAGCCTGCAAGTCTGCATCCAGTCCAGCTTGCTCCAGCCCGCCTACAGTCCAGTGTGCAAGCCTGCATACAGTCCAGCTTGCTCCAGCCTGCAGCCAGTCCAGTCTGCAGGCCTGCATCCAGTCCAGCTTGCTCCAGCCTTCATCCAGTCCAGCCTACAAGTCTGCATCCAGTCCAGCTTGCTCCAGTCCAGCTTAAGCCTGCATTCCATCCAGCACTGCCGGCCAAGCACATTACCCAGCTCTACTCCTCAGTCCTGGGGACCCATCCTGATCCGCACAAGCGCTTATGCGCAAGCCCCTACTGCAACCACACAGTTTCCTGTACGAACCCCAGTCCTCTCCGACCACTCTACCCACGACTGATCCTGTTCCATCAAAGGCAATGACACCCTGATTCCCACAAATTTTAAATAACTTAATTAACTAGGTTGTACTTCTGTTCAAATAACTATTGCAACACTAACTATACAGATAAAGCTGTATTTGTACTGTACATGCAAAAAGGTACAAAAAAAATATATTAAGAGAAATACAACTAGAAGCCTTATAGAAGTAGAAGGAACTTACAATGGTCTCCTATTTTCGATATTTCCATACTCATGGTCTTCCTGTAATATTCCTTCTTGACCCCTCATCTGCTGAATGAAGAAGATTTTCATTATTAAAGACTTAACATCTCCAGTTTTCCGTTGTTTTAGATTGCATTGACACAATGGTGCCAGCAGGGGGCGAGGTAAGGGGGTGGGCACCATCCCAACGCCTGCATTACAGACACCCTGTATGAACTTGGAGTCCAATGTTGGAGAAGACAAAATGGTCATTCTACATTTACGCATGTACATTGAGGTCAAAATATAGAACTGTGGTGTGAATGCGCCACATAAGAGAAAGATTTATCCCCACCCCCACCCCATTCAAAGACATGCCAGAGTTTTTCATTTACATAATTACTTCATGGAATTAATATAAAAATATTTGTTTTTAGTCAGAGCTTTTCCTCTATCATTATTGTTTACTCTCACCAGGAAATCAGACTCATGCAGCACACCACAAATTACATTAATGGTCTTGATCTAAATTCCATTTCTATGTGATCTGGACATATAGGTCCGGATTCACACTTACAATTAAACTAAGCACGCAGGTATTCCCAAAAATACCCACCTAAGTGGCAAAATAACTCCCATGGCACTCCACTCAAACTTACAGACTTAGGCTGCCTTCCGCCATCATTGGGCAACCTTAACTCTCCATGCATATATTTGTGCTTAAGTTGATAAGGTTCTGTGTACTTTCCTGACCGCGTCCATATTAGGCCATTGAAATGCCTCCCCCCACCCACTCTCACTTAACTTCCGACGTACAGAGGTCTGGCAGGCCCCTTCGGATGTATCTCACTAAGCACAGATTTGAAGTCCGTGCCTAATGGATTTCCGTGCCGAAATCCTATGTAGCTTGTGTAAATAAAGTTTATATGCCTGCACAGTTCATCCATACCTAAAAATACACACGGGTAAAGTAGCAAAATAATAACTGTGAATCCACTCCATAGGTACTAATCCAGATTTGAGGGCATACCTTGCATACAGCACCATGCAATTTAAATGTTGGGCTAAGTGCAATATGGATATAACAGTCACAAAAACCAGTCCATACATAATAATAAGACCTCAATTGCTATAGTTTTAGATTTTTATATTTGTGCCTGTGTGACCCATATAGTGACTATTCATGATGACAAAACTATTGGTGACAATTCAGAAGATTCTAAGTTACAATTCAAGCAATGGTTAAATTGTAAGACTGAGAATTTCATACAACCAAGTCTATACCACCAACCACTTCTATACAAGTATGGAAGGACATCTGATTGCTAGGCCAACCTTAACTTTTCCAACTGCTGCAAACATAATGTGGGATCAGCTTGTAAGTATGGATTGGTATGTAGAGAGAGGACATGTCTATACTGTACATTGAAATACCAAGTCATATTACAAAAAAACCTCTCTGACTGAAGCTACTGAGTCATTGGGGTAGATCCAGAACTACATACGCGAGTGAATTTATGCTAGCCGTTAGCTTAAAAATGCCCATTAGTACGCGCGGCAGATGTTACGCCATGTCACTCAGAGCGTAAGGGCCAGACACGTATCTTCATCGTAACTACGTACGAAGGGGCGTGCCAGCTGTAAAGATAATTCTCTTTCCTAATAGCGTAACATGCATATAATAACAATACGCAAATAAATTTGCACGCAATGCTAATTAATAGTAACGCACGCAATGCGAATTAATAGTAACGCACGCAATGCGAACCAATAATAACATACACAATGTAGTTCAATAGATACGTGTGTGACAAAATAAGGAAAAAAAACAGACGCAGGTTGTGTTCCAAAAATATTCACATCAGGTTTACTTCAAATTAACAATCAAACATATGTTATGTTACATTAGATTCTTACCGGTGTATTCAGGGATCAGATCTGTCCACTCTCAAGGCTTCAATCCAGAACTCCTTTAACTGTCTGTTTCTAAGAGTCAGCTTTTTATTCATTCAAGAACAATGGAACTATGACATCATCACAGCTCATTGTTCATTGGAGGATCTCTTATCCCTGGGATCCCATTGGTGAGATCCCATTGTCCAATGAATAAAAAGTAAACAAATCTGATCCCTTTACAGTAACAGGAATATTTAATACTTTTAGGATTGCTCATATTTTGTGAATACATTTAGCGACAATGTTGAAATTAACACTAAAATATGCACCTCATCACAAGGATTCTAGCAAGTACAAACATTACATATTAAATATTAATATCACTTGATTGGCGTAAAAACTTAAATAAAGTAACATACATAGATGGAAAAGTGAATTAAATGAGTTTAAACCGATGCAAAAATTAAAGTTTACATTTACCATTAATCACACAGTTTTAACATTTATGGAAAGTATATTTATAAATACAAATGTGAAAAGAGCGCGAAAATTCGCGCTCATGCGTTCGCATGAATGGGCGCGCTCCAATGCGCTCGCACACATGCGATCGCATGAATGGGCGCGTTCACATTTTTCGCGTTCTTTGCAACGTGGCATTCCCTCGTCATCCTTTACAGGCAATACATGAATATTTCATAATCGTACATAACTATACGCAAATGCGAATATTTTGCGTACACATTTGCGAATATATAAATAAGGGAAGCATACCTTATTTTATGGTCTTACAATTACGTTTTTATTTTAACACAGCCATATGACATCCGTAATTACGCTTTGGAGGTGCAGTACATTCAGCCATTACCGTCGTCAGGAGTTACACTTGGAAAAGTTAAGGCAGGGTTTGGAAAGCGCAACACGGCAAAACTACGTTCAACCTAGGGGAGTGCCAAGGGGAGTGCATAGAAAGTAGGCTAACGTAAGCACGCTACGCTCTAGTAGGGTTCGGTTGGTGGTGTTGAATTGCATTGACCATAGTTGTAAAAATACTCACAGGGAAGGGGTTTCTGGTGCTTGTTCCAAGGATAGGTGAGGCCTCATGAGGTGACTGGCTCTTTATTCTCCTAAAAGTAAAACATTGACTGCTGAACACCATAAAATGCATCATAAATCCCCATAATCTCTATTGATAATAGTGGCAGACCTTCACCTCAATCCAGATAGCACAGCACATAGATAACAAGCACATGGAAATGCATATATTCAGGAAGAATACACTAATGTGTGGCATTTACATGGGGTTAAGGGTTAGACTAAGGGCATATTCCTGAAAATGTGCCTAATGCAGACTTGAACATTTGCATAAGTGAGCTTAATGCCAACCCTGATTAATTGCATGATCAAATGCAGAAAATGCAGAAAATTGATGTTGCCTAAGACTACAGTGCTATATGACACCATTAGACATATGTATTACATTACTGAAAGATCTCTTCACTAACAGTATGGACATGGGAGCAAATCCAGACTTAAATGCGAATTCCTTTAGCTAGCGTATCTAAGTTATGCGCATAAGAGGATAATGCACTCCCCTCTGAAGTAGGAACTTTTGTATCAATGGGCCTGATCCAGACCTACGATCGCAACTGATCGTACGATGGTCGTAAGCGTAAATTCGGCAGAAAAAACACACTGCGCATGTGCAGAGTGACAACTTCCGGTCGTTCCAAAGACCTTTTCGTAGCGGCGATTCAGGGGTCCGTATTCTTTGCATTTTTTCCGACGACAGGGCGTGTTTATATTACGAAGTTAGTACGGACGCAGGAGTTAGGGAATGTAGGCGGGGAGAGACATTTAAATTGTACAGTATGGGCGTGCTTAGTCCGGTATGATCAGCGCATCGCTACGACAATTCGTACCGACGCCGGGAAAAGTTAAGGTAGGGTTCAGCCGGCGTACGGAGGTAAAGGTAATGGGAGTGTCGTGGTAGTGAAAGTTTTTACGCTGGAGCGATAATACGCTCGCTCTCATGCGTAGGTCTGGATCAGGCCCAATGACCCTACCATATCTTCTCATTGCATGTCTTTGTTCATATGGAGTGCTTTGTTGTGCAGAAGTGCCTAACCCAGGCCATACTGTACAATTTAAATGCCTCCCCTCACCCACAATGTGTATAATCGATCATACGGAGCCTTTTCTTATGCATGCTGTGTACATAAGTCGACTGTCGTTGTTAAGTCTGGATCCGATTCATGTTGCTCATGCTTTTTGTTGAGAACCTAGCTAAATCTGGGAATGCATGTTGCTATAGGACTGGATTCATAATTCCATCCGACACCCAATTTATACACATAGGGCCTGATCCAGACCTATGATGGTACACTGAGCGGTCTAACGCTCAGTGTACCATTGCTTCCCTCCCCCGACACTCCCCCTTGCCCCAGCATATGAACAATCGCTTACGCCGGCTGAAGGCTACCCTGTACTTGGGGGCTGAATGACTGGGGAAGGTGTAGAGCATGATTTACAACCCTGGCTTTGTAACGCATATACTGTATTTGTTTTGTTTGAATTTTGAAATCAGAACTTTCAACAAACTCTTTCCAACAACACGTCTGTGTTACCTGATATAAAAGTAAATGGACAGAAAAAGTAGAAACAGAAAAAGTATTCCTCCAAACGCCCACAGTAAATAACTGTACTCAGGTGGGTCATTATCGGCTGTAATTAAGAGAGGAGAGTTATTATACAGGTTGGTCATTTATAACTTTATCAGTATAATGATCGACATAAAAAAAATATTAGAACTAACAATTTTTATATTTTCTATCAATCAAACTATCTATCCCTTTAACGCAGCCTAACCTTAACCCTCGCCTTCTATGGCCCTAACCCTAACCCTCCCTCTTAAGAGCCTAACCTTAACCCCCCAAACACTAAAAGTACCCGGAGCGGTTACTCACCGCTCCAAAGCTGTCAGAGCTGGGTCCAGTGGGTCCTGCAAAAATGTATGGGCGAGTATACCAATTGGAACACTCACCCATTCATAAAAAAAATTCTAGAAACTCTCCCTATTTAAAATAGAGACAGACAAAAAGTGACTATCTATCTATCTATCTATCTATCTATCTATCTATCTATCTATCTATCTATCTATCTAGATTGTTAAATACTAACCTGTTATATTTTCCAGTTCAGACGTTGTATTCCCAACATTGTTGTGAGCAGCACAAGCGTACTTCCCATAGAAATTATTATCCGGGTCATTAGTGTTGTATATTGTCAGGTTCTGTTCAAATTTATCTTCTAACAACACATTATCCTTCATCCAGCTGTAGTGAGTCACATCGGGTCTGCTGCTCCGAAAAGAACACATCAGAATCATGATTCCATCTTCTGCTTGATATTTCTTAATGTGGACATCACGTGGTGAATCTACAAAACAGATGAGAGAACCTTGAACCATGTGGACTTATAGTGGACTTTTTTCTCCTGATCAGCTGCTTTTGAGAAAGAGTCTTCTCAACTCCTGCCTGATCGATTATATTGTAATGCCTTGATGTTTGTTCAGCATTATACTAACCATAACCCTAATTTCTAACCCTAACCCTAGCCAGGGACAGATCCAGGCTTTGCAACCGTAAGGGATTTACTTACGAGGTTGGGTATTAATATTTCAATTGTACAGTAAAGGCTTGGCTAAACCCTTACGTGTAATCCAGTAGGAAGGAAGGTTATGGAAAGAGGAGGGTTAACATTAGGGATGAGGATTCAAAGAGGGGAGGATTAAGTTTAGGCCTCAGGACAAGAACGGTTAGGGTTAGGAGAGAGTTAAGGTTTGTTTGTAGAGAGGGGAGGATTAAGGTTAATGTTAGGGTTAGAGGAGGGTAAATATTAAGCTACAGGAAGGGAATGGTTAGGTTCAGTGGAGGGTTAAGGTTAGGCTGCAGAATGGGGATGGTTAAGATTAGTTTGCGGGAAAGAGATGGTTAGGGTTAGGATGATGAAAACTTACCTTTCACTGTTGGACTCTTCATTTATAGACAGCAGTAACCAGAAACTGACGAAATCTGTCAGCTGTTGGTGTTTTAGTGCCACAAAATGATCTGTCGAAAGACAGATCACCGGAACTTCAAACTATACCCTCTGCATTTGCCCCTGCAAATCTTTACCTGTTTAGTATCAAACTTCGCTATCCATGAAAATATGTTGTACAGATCACATAATAATGCACTTAGATACATAATAAGGCAATGCAATATAATACATAATTGAATGTAAAAAATGTCTAATAGAATTCCAGATTAAGTTAAATATAAACTGTGATTTAACAATACGTACACTGCACAGGTATCTTTGTAAGCGCTGATTCTCCTCTACCCACGTCATTCACTGCAGTACAGGAATAGGGCTCAGTGCCCAAAGTCACGTTTTCGACTGTAATCTCTGGGCCTTGTGCTAATAATTTAACTTTCTCTTTTCCTTTGTACCATTCATACATATATATGCCTGGGTTAGATCTGATGCTGATGCATAATAAAATCACATCGTTCCCCTCTATTAAATCTTTATTTCTTATGAAGGTGACAGTCACATTTTTGGGTGGGTCTGTGGAAAGAATGCATATTTGAAACTAAAATAAAAAGACCAAAACAGTAGAATAACAAGTGTAACATGTATTTTGTGTGTCTTCAAAGGCTGAAATATTTTTTTCTAATTGCTATGTGTTCTACCCTCTTGATTTGACCTTGTGGATTTGTTTTCATTTTTAAATTGAATTGTCATAAATTACCCGGCTTATTCTTCCTAGCTGTTGCTCAGTAAAGGATGTACAAAGTCCTATTTGTTATACATGAAATGGAGTTTCATTCTCATGAAAGGGAAATCATGTCCTTCAAATGAGGTGAGATATTCAGTAGACATTGGACATGATTAATATACAGTAGCAGAAGTCAAAAATGAAAAAAAGGAGAAAGAAGACCTAGCGATAAAAAGGGCTGCGGGTGGTACTAAACTAGGGGATTCTACCTACCCCTAAAAATACTATATGTAAAAAGACTTCCCGCGTTCTGAACATTACAAAACCCTAAACAACAATGTGGTGTGCAATCCCTCAAAGAACACAGCTCATATAGTAGTACCACACAGTTTATAGTGCAGGCAGCTAGGTCCCTATATATGTAGTTTAACACTGTATCTCCGATGTCTTCTTCTCAGTTCCTCAGGTATGCAAAACAAGAGAGAGGGAAAACATAGTGTAATTCGTTCACAAAAAATGTTATTAGCACAAAATCTTTAAAAACGTAAATACCAATTAAAATTGCTTCTAAGAGGTAAGATAATAATAAAACCAGCTGCACATAAAAAAAACTCCCTGTGTACCAGAAGTCCAGACCAGTAGGTGTAATAACAGAGTCCCCGCAGAGATGGCCCGGGTATGCACTTATGCATGGAACGATCGTGGCACTGGATGGCTTGCGGCTCGCTGTGAGGTTTCTCGTGCCACAGTGGAGCCGATAAACAGCAGGCACGATCGTTCCATGCAGAAGTGCATACCCGGGCCATCTCTGCAGGGACTCTGTTATAATACCTACTGGTCTGGACTTCTGGTACGCAGGGGTTTTTTTATGTGCAGCTGGTTTTATTATTATCTTACCTCTTAGAAGCAATTTTAGTTATAGTTTCAGCTATGTTTATATAGTTCCACTTTTTTGATACAATTGCAAGACTCCCTGTGCTGGCTAGTTTTGAAAAAAAGGCATAAGCAAATAGATTTTTGCAATTCTAATATTTTTTTTTTCAGAATTTGGTATAAAATCACACCAATCATGTGTAATAATAATTGAAAAAGACCCGATAGTGATACAGCGCTTATTAATTACAATTAATAAGAAATAAGCCAAAATTCAATAAAACATAAAAATATATAAAAATAGCAATATTTTTAGGTAATAAATAAACCCCTGATGTAGCACAAGCTAAATTCTTACTCCTGCACAGTAGTATATATTTGAATTAACCCAAATCAGTGAAAGTACAAAATATGCCAGAATAAAGACAAAATAGTATGGTTTGTGGACTTGGTGTATTAGAGACCTGTAAAACATCCCAAAGAGATCTAACAGCAGAGTCCAACTTAATCCAGCTAAGGTATTAATCTGAATGACTGGTAACTGGATTGTACACAACAGATGCTGTAGGTACTCACAGTCTCTTTAGTGAGTGTCATATAGAGTTGGTAATACAAAAGCTGCACAGGGTAAAATATATCTTGCAAGCCTGCTCTGTGTCACAGCTGCTTTAGAAAGTGCATCCTGTTTGGACCAAGGTACTATGACTGCTCCTGGTGTGCCATCAGGTTGCTGGAATTGAATATGGTGCTCTGTATACCCACAGGAGAGGAGGATGCAGCGATAAAGCTGGGTCTTAAGGAAGCTGTGAACCGGATAGTCTTTCAGGGTCCTAGCTCTCCTTAAAACCACCTTTGGGGGATTTGCACCATATAGATTTTAGGTGATTTTCCATTTTTAGAATTTTGCCATTTTTCTTAATTATTTGTCTAATGCCATTTGCATTGGAGTTATATTGGGTTAAAAATAATAAATTCTTATTTGGCTCAATGGTTTCATTGTTCTGTTCCTTTTCTTTCTTTCTTTATTAAGAAATTTCTGTCTCTCTGTTCTGCTTCATGATAAGCTTTGAAGATTATATCTAATGGGTATCTCTGTGTATGGAAGCTATTTATTAATTGTTTACATTGAGTATGGTATGCATCTAGTGTGGAACAATTACCAAGTAATCTTATAATCTGGCTGATGGGTACACCTCTCAGTCAGCTTTTCTTATGACAACTATTTAACTGAAGAAAGTGATTAGTAGCTATTTCTTTTTGAAAAGTAGATGTGCTCAAAGTGTTTCCAGTGACCACGACCATGATGTCAAGAACATTAATTGAAGTGGTGCTGTATCGGTGGGTGAATTTTAGGTTGTAGCTATTCTTATTAAGGTGCTGCATTAATTTATCAATTGTGCTGCCATCACCATCCCAAATAAAGAAAAGGTCATCAATATAGCGGCTGAAGTAGAGCAGGTTCACCCCAAAGGGATAAAGAATGAAACTGCGCTTTGAGATAGGTGGAGTGGATAGGAGGAAATCTGACAATACTCCAGCAGCTTAAACCAGGGTTGACTAGACCCTAAAAATAAACATAAACAAAAAGAATGGAAGCGCTTGGAGTATATCAGAAAAATTTATTATAATTACACCAAATATTCACAATAAAAAAATATATGTATACACATATATATGTGCAAATACGCTGACTGATATCAAAATATAGTTAAAAAACACAGAAGTTCTGTATCACCATAAAAATAAAAATATGACCACAACTGAAGTAATCAATAAATGGAGACTCTAAAAAGAGATTATAGCTCATCAATATTATACTTCATAATAATCAATAAGACAAATAAGGAGAATATCTTCTCATCAAGGCAGTCTCACATTTAAACACTCTTTGTGAATAATAAAGCTTTCCAAGGAGCCATAGATAGATTGTTGCAAAAAACTGTAATTATTAAGTCTCATAAGCTCAGTCTCCAAGATGTCTATGCATGCATTTAGAAAGGTTTGAGGTAAAATTATATATATTGCACACTTGAAAAGCTGGTATATCGATACTAACGAGAAATATCTTGAATTGCTGTCTGAGTAAAAATAAGCTGGTGAAAAACAAACAAAGTCAATATGACTAATACTCAAAATAGCAATTATCCCACAGAATCAGTAACAACTTTCAGGCCACTGATATGGTTCACATAGATACAGTATCCGATGTAATGGGAAATGAAGATAGGTATTGCTGTAAAATTGCAGGTACTGAATAGAGAGCGTTACCATCACACATCCTGATGTTAGGAGTAGAACATATATGGTAATACGGGAGGCTGTAAACAGGCAACACACATGTAGAGATCTTAAGTACTCCCATACCAGTTGTCAGTGGCCTCATGGGAGCCTGTCAGAATGAGTCACCTGTAGCGCCAACGTCAGTGGCTCCCCCACTGGGGTTAGCAAGTGTCTTAAAACCAGCTAGCAGTGTGCAGCACGAATAGAGCAGTTCATAGAAGGCTCAATTATAATCTGTAGCAATCTTCTTTTCAGAAAATAACATCCAGGAGCAAAATCACGGAATGTAAAGTGCAACCAGTGCAAAAGGTGGTCATAAGAGTGTCAGCTGTGTAGATTAGAGACTCTTACGCATTCCTCCAAGGATTGGTTTCTTCAGAGAGTATGCCCATATAGAGGTTGGCATAACTTGGGGTGAACTTGGTCCCCATCACCGTACTGAGACGTTGCCGGTAGCAACAACCTTGAAACAGAAAAAAATTGTGTTCTAAAATAAACCAAATACTAACAGTGAGAAACTTTTGAAAGTAAGTGGACAAATTAGATCTGGTTTGTAAGTGATGGGAAAATGGCAGCAAGGCCCAATAAGTGGAGTATATTAGTGTATAGTGCTTAAACGTTGCACGTGAGTAGATGATAACCATCCCTTCACTCAACACCTGCCACGTTTTGGAGAAAAGCACTAGTGTCCTTATAAGATTTTAAGGGGAAGACAAGTGGCTGCAAAAATAATGTACAAAGTGCGACAAATTAGAAGTTAGTGATCCAACACTAGAAATAATGGGACGCCCAGGTGGTAAGTGAAGTGATTTGTGAATTTTTGGTAAATAATAAAATGTTGGGGTCACTGGGAACTTATTGAGCAAGAAATTATAAGTTTCCTTATCAAAAAGGTTTAGCATTTTGGCTCCACCTATTAGCCGTATCTATTCGGCCTGGTAAAGACTACTGGGGTCAGACTGAAGGACTTTATAGAAATTTTCATTACGCAGTTGCCTAGTCGCTTCTGCGATATAATCCTCCTTATTAAGGATAACAACCCCACCACCTTTATCGGCGGGTTTAATGATTATATTTTCATCTTCTGTTAATTTATGGCCAGCCTTTCTTTCTTTCGTGCTGAGATTGTCCCTCAATTGTTGTTTTTCTGTTTTTTTGGCAGAGTTCCTTAAAGTCCCTCAGTGTTGTTTGGTAAAAAGTTTCAATAAAGTTGTTTTTAAATTGTAGGGGTAGAACTTCTTTTTTAAAGAGACTGAACTAGAAGGTGAGACTACATTATTCAAGTTAACACATTCTTCCTGTAGGGA
>WWET01004857.1:98584-111925 GCA_011038615.1 Limnodynastes dumerilii
CATGGCGCGCACATTCCTCCTCCATGCTCTGGAGACCGGCCGGCAGACAGCTCATACAGGAAGTTCATGTATGAGCTGAAATCAGCCTGCCTGCCGGTCTCTGCCGTGTCCCCCCGTTCCGACGCCTATGTCCCTTAGCCATGGGTGGCATCACCAGGTGGCACCCCCTTTGGCTGGCGCCCCTGGTGGTTGCCATCCTGGCCAAGGGGTAGATACGCCTCTGTCAGCAAGAGCACAATATATATATAGATACATATTCTGCTGCATATGATAACATTTTATAATCTAATTATTACCTTTAATTTTTCATATTGTTGCGTAACATCTCTTCTTAAAAGATCAGTTAATGTCTCTTCTTGAATATCTCTGCTCTTTAAAAATTTGTGGGGGGAAAATAAATGTCAAAATCAAAATAAAGTGTTACGGAAAAAAAATTATTTAATATTACATTTTAAAAGTAGGAACTCTAAGTAAATATTATTACACATTCCTAAGGTGATCACAATATTACCTTTAAAGTCTCATAATGCTCTGTGACCCCTCTTGTCACAAGATCCTGATATGTAGCTACTGGCCTTTCGGCAATCTTTAAAACAAACAAAAATTAAATGTCAAAGTACAGGATTATGGGAAGTTTTTGCTCTGAAAGTGAGTAAAAATGAACAGTAATTTACAGTCAGTTTTATTGCTTCAATTTATAGGTTCAGTGTAATGTTGGCCAAAGAGCTTAGAGGAATTTAACCTGGTAGGCAGGCAGACTTTCAAGGTCATCCAGCAGATGTTGACAGTAATGGGTAGTGTTCCTTAAGATATTCTTTGTATTGAGTCATAGGGCCAGATTCAGAACTACGTACACTAGAGTTTTTACGCTAGCCACTGATGTAAAATAGCACATTAGTATTTACTGCTCATGCGTTCGGCAGATGTTACGATGCGTAACTCAGGACGGGCATAACACTCTCGTAACTACGAACAAAGGGGCATGCCTAAAATACCCTAACCATATTTCCAAATATGCTTTGGAGGTGGAGGGAGGCATTTAAATTGTACAGTATGGGCTGGGTTTGGCAGTTACGTCCGTCATGACAATACGTACGTGCACGGTTACGCTAGGAAAAGTTAAGGTAGGGTTTGGTAGACGTAAAACAGCAAAAGTAACATGAACGTAGGTCTGGCTCTAGCCCACAGTCACTAAAGGCCTGATTTAGACTTAAGAAGGAGCTTGAAATTTAGGACCTGATTCACACTTAAGAATCTTCTTAAAATAAGAACTTAAAGTCACACCTGGGCTAAACCATGGTGATTGAATGGAGTCATATTTCATCTGTTGCAAACAGTACTAGTGTTGAGAGGTGATATTTCTCAGCCCAAGTCTAAATAACAGTGTAATAGTAAAGCTGGTCAGTATCTGTGTGCAATAAGCAATTCAAAGATATATCCCTGCATGCAAAGAATACAATTAAATTAATTCCCCCAGCAATCAACATAGTTTTGCCAGGAGTGACTTTAAGTTCTTATTTTAAGAAGATTCTTAAGTGTGAATCAGGTCCTTAGAGAGGAGCGTTACTCCTGGGCTAAACCATGTTGATTGCAGGGGAGTCAAATTTCATCTGTTGCAAAAAGTATTAGAGTTGAGAGGTGGCATTTCCCAGCCTAAGTCTAAATAACAGTGTAATAGTAAAGCTGATCAGTGTCTGTGTGCAGTAAGCAATTTAAATATATACCCCTGCATGCAAAGAATCCAATTTACTTGACTCCCCCTGAAATCAACATGGTTTAGCCCAAGAGTAACTTTCCTCACATAATTTAAAGCTGTAAGTGTGGTCCAGCACGCAGTAGTTTAGGAAAAAAGAGGTGTGCTAATGCTGCCTTGGGGAGGTTTTAGTCAGAAGTGAGAGGGGGGAGGGATTTAAATTTGCTGGGGGGCAGGAGGAGAGGCTTTCTCTGTGCATATTTTCCTTCTTAAGAAGGAAAATACGCACAGTTATTTAAGAAAGCGCTATGGCACTCTTTAGTGCCATAAGGTTCCAAAAATGGTGGCGGTTTGAGGAGCAGTATGGGTGAGTTAGGTGCAGATCTGTGGATTTGTAAATGAGGCTCCAGATTCGGATTTTGAAATTCAGAGAAGAACAGGGGGCAAGATGCACTTGGGGAAACCCATGTTAAATTTCAGGGGTAGTCAAATTGTATTCTTTGCACGCAGGGAGAATTCTTTGCTTTTACTGGTTTTGCCCAGGTGTACTATTAAACTCTGGATCCGATCCCCCAAGTTATCTGTAACGTGTGGTGAAATCGTTGTACCAGGTACAATATTAGTACCTGTTTGCACCATGTCCATACCTGAGAGTTTGGTGACGTCTGACATAGCTTCTTCCTATGAAATAATACAACACATATTAGTACTTTAACTTTGTATTAGGAAAAGAAAAATAATAAATAATTGGAATTCTACATATAAAAATGTTTAATACAGTAGATGCCCAATTTATATAAATTTTGAGGTCTAATAGCACTGCATTTCTAGTCATTGAACAGGCATTAAAGGAAGGAAAATGGTAGATTAATGTAGCGCACATACAGGAAGAGAATGTTCCCACAAAAGAGTCCAATGGTGACCCAAACTATTACCAAATGACATACAATTTCAGCTGTATCTAACTAGCTACAGAGCCATTGTTGGTTCATCTCATTGGGTGACTTTGTCAATCATGACGGCTTACTTTTCAGGAGACTACTAGTTGAACCATGTTTAATGATTGTGCCAATAAATGTAGGAAAATTATGTGTATGCTGTTTCTTTTCAAATATTATTTAATTATAGTTTACTATACCATCTCATTAAGCCAATAAAAAGCATACAGTATAAACCATTCCATATGGCAGCACTCGGTTGCAGTCCCCACTTAGAAAATCTGATTTCCGAAATAGGGATATCCGAAAGTTCCATTTCGGATGTCCATATTTCGAATACCGCTCACTTTATAACTTTTTTTTCAGAATGGGTCGGCATAATTCACCCATTCTTATTTGGAAACACCACCGCCGCCCGTACTGCAGGACCGCAGGGAAAGGTGAGTAACCTCTCCAGGGTGCGGAGAAGGGAGGGTTAGGGTCAGGCTGCAGGAGAGGGAAGTTTAGGGTCAGGCTGCAGGAGAGGGAGGGTTAGGGTCAGGCTGCAGGGAAGGGAGAATTAGGGTCAGGCTACGGAAGATGGTGGGTCAGGGTCAGGCTGCAGGTTAGGGAGGGTTAGGGTCAGGCTGCAGGGAAGGGAAGGTTAGGGTTAGGGTAATGAGAGGGGAGGGTTAGAGTTAGAATTAGGGGAATGGTTGGAGTACTATTTTCTCTTTCCTTTCGGAGCACCGAAAGTTCGGTGCTCCATGGATGGATTGTTATGTCTCATCGAGGCATATGCAATCGAAATCCCAGTCTGTTTGAAACTGACTTGGAGGAAATGGCCCTATCAAAAAAGGGCCGTTCTAAGCGGGGACCCACACCCGGCAGCAATTACATGTATTATAGAATAATCCTGTACTTTTGACTGGGTAAACCATAAATCTTACTGCTTAAATTTATCAATGCATTCAGCTAATGTAACTCATATTAAACATGAGAGGGCTGATCCAGAGGTTGAAAGCAAGGTCAAAACAAGAGCAAGTGTACAGTAAGGGGGGGCTAATTTATTTACATTTTTTTGTATGCAGGGAAAATATTTTACTTTTGCACATAGAACTCACATACTGCATAACTTTATGTTTAATTTATTAAATAGAGTTGAGCTAAGAAACATCACCTCTCAACTCTAATTCTGCTTTCACAGTTTAAATTTGCCTCCCCTTGCAGTTCAACATGGTATTGCTCAGGTCTACACATGCACCTTAAAAAGGTATAAGTGCAACTCTGAATCAGCCCCGAAATGTGTTTTTGTCAACTCTAAAGTTTTATTTTTTTGTTTTTTGTTTTTTTCCATTTTCCTCCCCTAATTCTTTCTACAGAGAAACCAAATGTATGCTTACTGTATCGTGATTTTATGGAGAGATATATTATGATAAAGAGTCATGTGGTATTGTGGCATACTATAATGTGACACTGATATCATTATGGCAAGAGCAGAGCACCTATTATTTTCCCTTGAGTTCCAATAGATTTTCCAACCCTTGAGCACAGGGACATCCTGCATATGGCAATTGTAAAATACAAAATAAAATAAAAAAAATATATACTTTACCTCAGCAGACAACAACAGAAGATATTGAGCAATAGCAAAAAAAGGCAGATTATTCCAGCTATCATGACAACAGAATTCCATTCAAACCATATTTGTCCTGTGTGAAATGCATAAAAAAGAACTGTAAGCCTTAAATGTCATATTCCCAATAACATTGGGCTGGATCCATATTTAAGTACACATGCGTTTGTAAACCCTCCACAGCGGAAGTAAAGTTACGATAGTACTATCCCAAATTAATGAAGTACACTCACCTTGCACGTCCTGCACTTCTGTGCCTATCTGACCCTATCTTAATTTTACACACCCGTCTAACATATAATGGGGCTGTTGGTTAATGAAGGATCAAGTGCGTAACTAAGCCCTTACCTTACATTTTAAATACCTCTCCCCGCTCACTACATGCACATTGTATTAATGGCAGGTTGTCAGGGAAAGGTTTACAGCACAAAATCCAGAAACGTTCGTAGAACGTTTCAATGTATAACCACCATGTGCACACATGGATACAGAAGGCTTGCATAGATTACAATAAAATTGACTGTTTTGTGTAATTCTGAATCCGGCCCATTATGCTTATTTAAATACCTTCCCTTTTGGTTTTGTATGTCCCAATGGCACTAAAATAACCCTAATATCTTGTATTTACTGCTACCCTCTAGAGGTGTTGAAGGCTGACCTTGAATAATCATCTCCTCAGAGGAGGAACTCCTGACACTGTTGTGTACTACACAACAAGAGTAGATGCCATGGTTATTTAGCAATAGAGTCTGTCTTGTTTTTTTTTAGAACAGATTTATTAATTATCCAAGTGTAGCAAGTTACATTAGGATTACTACTAAGGAAATAACAAGTCAGTTTGATCGGTCCATTTTGCGCTTGAGACTTAATAATGCAGACGTTCGTTGGGGGTCTGCAGAAGAGATTTAAAGGGTTTCCATATCAAGGAACACTGAGCATATCCCAAATCTGTACAATTTCCAATATTTTTTTTCTGTTTTTAAAATTAAAATAGAAAATGTAATTTGGGAATGAAAAATATTAGGCATGAGTAGCATTATGCATTGAATTTTCCTACATACAAAATAAAAACGCTCACAAGCATTTATTCAGTAATTCCTTAATGCAAAGCAGCAGTGAACTTTATGCCCAGCTTTGGGATTTAAACCCACCAAAAGCTTATTTAACTTTCATAAATGTATTCAACAAATATAAATGATACATACATTTGATGTCCAGTGGAGCTTGCGTCTGTAATTTTAGACCATTAGGATATGTAACTGTACAGCGAACAGTCATATTATTGCCTGTATTTGAAGGAACATATGTAAGCTGTGATATTACACTCCGAGACCCATCAAATAATGACATGGAATGCCTCTTGGTCTTTCCAGGTAGGTTCCATTCTAGAGATGGTGGACTGTTGCTACATGTGTGGTCTGCTGAACACTCGATTACAGAAGCATTTCCTTTTACAATGTTTTCATACCCAGTAAGTTTTGGTCGTCCTGAGGAATTTGAGATTTTAATGTTAAAACTTACATGCACAAGATCATATTCAGTGCTATGAGGCTTCTATCTATCATATACGATTTGATAATGTATATTTTTGACATACACATCTAATACGGTAAACTAAGAAGTATATTTATGATGTATCCATACGACGCGTCCTGTAATTTAATCCCATCCTAGTGGCAAACGCAGGATTTTTAAAGAGGGGTTTCCAAATTATTGTAATACATGTGGAGTAAATTAGTGCTATAGAGAGGGCGCACCATATAAAAAATATACTGGGTAGATTATGAATTTGGCAATGGCACATATTATAATATTTACAAGTTATATTAGTATACACAGTACATAATGTGCCATATCAAGACCCCTAATATACCCTATAAATAATTTAGTATGTGTTATTTCCTTACCCCAAAGATACCCTATAAATATAATAGTATGTGCTATTTCCTTACCCCTAATATACCTTATAAATATTATAGTATGTGCTATTTCCTTACCCCTATAAATATAATAGTATGTGCTATTTCCTTACCTTTAAAATACCCTATAAATATAATAGTATGTGCTATTTCCTTACCCCTAAGATACCCTATAAATATAATAGTATGTGCTATTTCCTTACCCCTAAGATACCCTTTAAATATTATAGTATGTGAAATTTCCTTACTCCTAAGATACCCTATGAATATAATAGTATGTGCTATTTCCTTACCCCTAAGATACCCTATAAATATTATAGTATGTGCTATTTCCTTACGCCTAAGATACCCTTTAAATAATATAGTATGTGCTATTTCCTTACCCCTAAGATACCCTATAAATATTATAGTATTTGCTATTTCCTTACCCCTAATATACCCTATAATTATTATAGTATTTGCTATTTCCTTACCCCTAATATACCCTATAATTATTATAGAATGTGCTATTTCCTTACCCCTAATATACCCTATAAAAATTATAGTATGGGCTATTTCCTTACTCCTAATATACCCTATAAATATTATAGAATGTGCTATTTCCTTAACCCTAATATACTCAATATGTATTTTATATAGTGTGGATAGAGATATAAAGAGAGAGAGAGAGAGAGAGAGAGAGAGAGAGAGAGATCCATACATTCAGCACATACATACATTACACACACCATCCCACACATACACAGGAAACAGTTAAAATAAAGCTTACCTAATTCACAATTCTCCAGCTCCTCTTCTGTCTTCCGTCATTGTGAGTGATACGAGGGGGAGGGAGGGACAGAGCAGGAAGGAGAATCTCTGCTGTCTGCATGTGAGGGAAGGAGGGGGGAGGAGGGGGAGGGAGGGAATCTTCACTTAGCTGAGCTCCGTGAGGGAGGAGGTGACAGAGATCAGTGCTAATAGTGGTTGGGCTGCTGCGTGTCACATAGAATCACAGGCAGGTGCACAGCTATTGCAATGGGAGCAGTCAATATTAGGGCAGACAGGTGTCACAGAGACAGTGAGTGTGCCGATGGTAATATACACAGAGCAGCCTGCATACTGCCGACTGCTCTGTGTCAATTAAAGCTTTCTCATTCCTGATGCTCATTTCACAATATGGTGGGGAAGCTAGATTGCAACCCATTAGTAAAACTTTGTTTATTTACCATTTAGCAGCTGCTGGCTTCCTGCAGAGATCAGACAATGGAGATGACATTGTTCATTCAATTCACAGGATCAGTCACACCTTTTCTGTAGGACATTGCATGGTGACATCAGCTTCATTGTCTGATCTCTGCAGGAAGCCGGTAGCTGCTAATAGGTAATTAAACAACGTTTAAATGATTTCTGAAACCCTATTCAACTTTCCTCAGCAGGTGGGCCCAACTTGTATGCAATTTCCCAATTTCCCACCATGTCTGACAGACTTGATCCTGTTTTTGGAAAAGATTTAACTGAGCATAACTAACTACTGCATTTCACCAATTGCAGGATGAATCCTCTATGGTTGCTATGCTGTACAAAATTTTCACAAAGATTTTAAATACTGTAAGGTTTGACTTATGTATATTATTGTTTACCTGAAGTCCAAAATAATATAACCTCTTTTTTAAGGTCATAGGCATTCTCTTTTTCTATTTCTGCTATTCCAGGATAATATATGCCATGATCTTCTCTTCTCACAGGGTCTATCCTCAAAGTACAGCTTCCTTTTCCAGGTACCAATGAAGTTCGATTTCTGTAATTACGTTTTACTGACAAGGTATTTTTGTTGTTAAATATCTGTATATAATCCTTAATATGAAATAAGTACCACACAACGCCAGATACGTCAGATGTTTTGGCTGGTGAATAGGTACAGGGAATCTCCACACAGGAACCAATTATAGCATTTATTTGATGAGGGAACTCCCATTTCTGACACAAACAGACTGAGTGGAAACCGGATCCAGAGCTTATAGTGATAGGAGACTTAGGTACACTATGAACGGAAGTATCCTATCAGTGTTTACAGTGCATGCACAGTACATGGAATTCTGCATCGGAACTCATCCATCCAATTCACAATTCAGGGCCTGATTCAGACATAAGAAGGAGCTTGAAAATAAGAGAGGAAAGTTACTCCTGGGCTAAACCATGTTGCTTGCAGGGGAGTCATATTTAATCTGTTGCAAACAGTATTAGAGTTGAGAGGTGGTGTTTCCTATCCCAAGTCTTAATAACAGAGTAATAGTAATGCTGGTTACTATCTATGTGCAGTAAGCAATTCAGAGATATATCCCTGCATGCAAAGAATACAATTAACTTGACTCCCCCTGAAATCAACATGGTCTTGCCCAGGTGTAACCTTCCTCTCTTAATTTCAAGCTCCTTCTTACGTCTGAATCAAGCCCTCAATGTGGAATTCTGTCTCTGCACCAGGAGCAGTCCCACTCACCATTCTTATAAGATACCATGATGGGTGGGATACAGAATTGTAATCGTATAGTAAGGGCATTTCAAAGCCCTTACATGCAATCCACCATTTCATGGGCTAGATCTACTAAGCTGCAGGAAAGGAAAAGTTGAGATGTTGCACATAGCAACCAATCAGAATCCAGCTTTTACTTTCCTGTTACATGCTAGAAAATGTCAGCTAGAATCTGAATGGTTGCTATGGGCAACATCTCCACTTTTCCTATCCCACAGCTTAGTAAACATGGCCCATATGTCTGCCCTACATATGCGGGGACTTAAGTTACAGTTGTGCACGCGGAAGGCCCATCCGTGCGAGGGGAGTGCAGGGGGTGTGCACTCTCGTCGCACATACTGTATGGAATTCTGGATCTCAAATTCTGATCGTTAGTCACCGTTGGAGAAGCTAACATATGGAATTTGTTTGTAGTCTAGGATCCGATCCATAGTTATATTAGAATGTATATAAATTTTACCTTGTAATAGAGCGATTACAAATATCTTTGTAACACTCATTTTGTATTATTCAGTGGCTATCACTGCAGATACTTTTTTTCTAGATAGAAAAAAATTATAATTAACAAATACATGCATTAAACCAATATATACAGCATTATGGTATTCATCATTGTATTTATATGCTTATTCATTTTCTTTAAAATTGTGGTGGAAATGGGTTGAACTGTAAATTGGAGTGAAGCTTCTCCTGTTCTTTTACTTGAAAACATGGGCATCGGCGAGATATTAACAATGGATTAGACCAAATGACTGTTGAAATAACTGCAGATACCTGGCCTGTTGCAAAACTGGCGTAACCCGCTATGATTCTAGGATGTAAACACAAAGAAACTTGGGGTGCATTAATGATGTTTATTAATAGAGTATATACACAAATAATAAGAAAAAAGGGTGTAAACAAGCAGATAACTAAGCTCCAATGAAATGACAGATAATGCTGGAACAATGACAATGGATAATGGATAAACTGAAGTCCATAAATGAGACAGGAGCAAAGGTAACACAAAGTATGCGAATAAGAGAATAGATGAGACCGAGAACCACTGGAGATATGAGGAAAAACACAGGGACTGCTTGGGGACAAGGGAGCTAGAACACAGGAGCAGAGACAAGACTGGACAGGCGACGACCAGGCAAATAATTTGAATGAACAAGCATTATCTGTGATTTCCAAGGACCTCAATTATCTGCATATCTATACCCTTGTTCCAGCATTATCTGGTTAAAACCTCTGTTAATAAACATCATTGATGCATTCCAAGCTACTTTAAGGTTCCATACTAGAATCAAAAAATAATGAACCAGCAGAGGGGTGTGGGGGTAGCTGGTTTATATGCTGGATGAACAGGTGTCTGAGATCCAAGATAACAACCTCCAGACACCTGAAACAGACACTGACCTGGGATGAATAGGGAGCATGGGAGGCCTTTAGTGGTGGAGACAGGACATAACAGGGGTTAATAGTAAAAAAAAGGGAAGCTATCCCATAATGGTTAAAACTAGATGGGTAGTTGACCAGCGAACACTACAACTGCCGCAGTAGAACTCAGGCTTACTTGCACAGCCGTGCAGGGGAGGATATCGCCAGGGAAGTCCCGTGCTGGGCCAGCTCTCTGGACAATTAGGACACCAGACTCGGGCCCATTCAGCCAAGCTCCGGGTAGCGGCGGCCATTTTGAGGACACGCGGCTCTGACCGCGGTGCTGCTGCCTCCCTTCTGGTTTGGCCATAGCTACCCACAGCTACCAGGGGATCTCAGGCACTGCGCCTGTTATACCAGTGCTCCCTGCACCCTGGTGTCTGACTCTGAGGGTTGTCACTAACGGAGGATGCCAGGCACATCAGTTGGCCACTATCTTGGACAGAGTTTGTGAGAGGCTGCCATCCCAGCAGTGAAGCCTAACAGGGAAAGACTTGCAAGGTACCTTACCGCTCTGACCACGCTACTGGGGTGATCTTGTCCTCAACATATTGCTAATAGAAGGGCTGCCTATAATACATAAAGGGAGAAAACCAAGAAGCTGACCCACTCAGAGGGCCCAACACTTTTCCCACTCTGCTGCCTCCCTGATTGTTGCCCTGGATTGAAGTGGCCTCTGTGTAATAAGCTGCCACAGATACACACACCTGCTCTAACTACCAGCCACCTTCATTTCAGCTATTCTAGCTGTTGGGGCATTATCCCCCTGAATACTGGGCATTGAGAGACACAGAAGTGAGCCTTGTCAACTACATTATACTCCCAAAGTCCTCAACTCTACTTTCTTTCTTATTTGTCTGTTCCTAAAGCCCTTGTGGAAAGAGACTGTGAGACTCTACATTAATCGCCATTAAGATATTCCAGCTATCAAAACTCATTTCAGTAATACAGATCAGTTCTCTTTAAAGCACTGCAGTGCTATACCCACTAATTGCTACTATGGATAAATATGTGGATAAACCTCACCGCCATCTGAGGGGGGACAGACCCCTTAACCAAAGGCCAAAGAACCAGCCAAATCACCACCTGCCTCGCCAAGTGTAGGCATGTCTGACAAGTCAGAAGAATCAAACTATAGCGCTCAGGCAGTAAAAAGAGCACAGGAAATCACTGAACTTATCTCTCCTTTATTTGATCAAAAATTGGCTCCTATAAAAGTTGCTTTAGATTCCGCTGTTGCTCAGTTATCCAATCACACACAGCGCATTTCTGAGGCGGAAGGAAGAATATCTACATTAGAGGATGACCAGGCTGAAACACAAACCCTCCTCAAGTCCCATGACGATATTATTAAAGCCCTTCAAGACAAGCTGGAGGATCTTGAAAATAGGAACCAACGCAACAATGTGAGAATAATTGGCCTACCAGAGTCCGTCAAACCACTGGCTACCGACTGAGCTGGGCCTGGACATCACGGCACATCCAATCATTATTGAGCGCATTCACAGAATTGGCCCAGAACAACAGACAGCTTCCAAGCGTCCTAGACCAGTCATCATGAGAATTCTAAGTTTCGCTGACAAGGTGCGGATCCTGGAAGCATACCGAAAAATAACTGTTCTACAATACCAAGGAGCGCGACTGTTTTTGTTTCAGGACTACTCCGCGCAAGTGGCTGCAAGACGTAAATAATTCTCGCCTGTCTGCAAAGATCTATTCGCTAAAGGAGTTTGCTTCGCCTTACTATATCTGGCCAAGTTACGTGTCATCTACAAGGACAAGCCTTATTACTTTGATGAAGTGAATGCAGCACGGAATTTCCTACGGTCCTATCAATCTCCCGCCTTACAAGCAGAAGATGAGGACATCGAGGGAGAATGAACTATCCATCTCCCTTAATGACTTATAAACTTGCAAGTAATTGTATATGTTTAAAGTTATTCAGATATCTGTAATGTGTTGGTCATACACTGGCCAGGTTAATTATTGTAATGTTTTTCAGTTTAATTTGATAGGTCGGCATTCGCCATTAAACATTAGACTAAGATTAAAGTTAAAAATTAGAGAGGTTCATGTTCGGTTTAGAGACGCAGTGCATTCCATTATATTAACAGTTTTCGCATGGAAAGGCGGAGCAAGAGGGATATGTTGTACACTCCCAGGGCCTGACAGCCGGGGTAGGCCAGGGAGCCCAGATATTTATTTACTTTTTGTTGTGATCGGCTTCCAGAGGGGAAAATAGGGGACACCCCACAACTTAACCCACAAAACACAATAGACAAAACTGTATATATGAGACAGGAGCTGGCCTTTGTCTCATGGAATGTCGAGGGACTTAACACCCCATTAAAACGAAAAAAAGTTCTACAGCAATTAAAGCGGTTTAAGCCAGATATAGTGCTATTGCAGGAATCCCATTGGCGGAAGGGTGACCCGAATGTCCTACGGGATATGGCGGAAGGCCGAATGTCCTACGGGATACTTGGCTGAAGGAATATAGAGCGACAGAATATAGAACAAAGACACGGGGGGTTGTCACCTTGTTTGGGTAAAAACATTGATTACACTATACACGATACAAAGGGTGATGAGGAGGGGCGATACTTATTTGTTAAGGTCACAATTGAAAAAGAGTTGTTCACCATTGCCATTTTGTATGTTCCTAATGGTCCTAATCATATTTTCTTTACAGATTTATATAATCAATTGCAAAATTGGGCGGAAGACACATCATACTTGGTGGCGACTTCAATTCGGTTTCTAGCCCCGTCTTGGACAGATCGACCCCAGCGGGTAGGGGGCGTCATAATGCAACACCACCCACAGCTCTACTAACTACTTCACTAGACTTAGTTGACCCCTGGAGATTCCAACACCCAGTAGACAGGGAATATACCTTCTATTCTAAACCCCACAATGTATTTGCGCGAATCGATTACTGGTTCATTCCCACTGCTTTAATTTATAGGGTGACTGAATCCAAAATTGAAAACATTATGATCTCGGACCATGCCCCAATACGGTTCCACCTTAAATCGCCCACTCCAATTTATTCTTCGCAAAACTGGAGATTTCCCTCCTATCTCAAATAATCTGACCACTTCAAATCACAACTTGAATATCATTTTCTAAATTATGTTGACGACAACATAGACAAATCACAACTTGAATATCATTTTCTAAATTATGTTGACGACAACATAGAACACTTAGATAATATCAATTTGTTTTGGGAAGCATCT
>WWET01004858.1:50862-67935 GCA_011038615.1 Limnodynastes dumerilii
CGGTGCCAGGCCGTTGAGGGGGGGGGGGGGGGTATGGAATAATAAGGACTTCATCGTGGGATGATGTGTGTAATAAGTACGGCAAGGTCATTAAATGTCTTGTCTGGGGTTGGGAGATCTGATGTGATGCTTTCAAACATTTGTCAGAGACCGAACTGAACTTTTAAATTAAAAAAAATAAAATAATTTTTATCGGATCTTTATCTCACTCACGTGTTTAATGTTAAAATATAAAAATAGGGACATCCGTATCTTTGGGGGTTTTTTTTCTCTGTTTGCCTCCTAAGGTTATCACATATTTACAGTTTTATTATTATTATTATTATTATTGGTTATAAGGTGTCCGCGGCACCGTACATTATACAGTACAGACATACAGGGCAGGGATGGACAGTTTGGTTCATGTAACCCACATCTGGGGGGAGCAACAAGTGAAATCGTTGTGGTTCCTGGTTGCAGAAGTGTTAGTTATCCGCTTGTGTGACCTTAATATGTTCAGCTCGTTTTTTACGGCTGAAATGGAATCTGCTGCATTTGTTTAAAATCACAAATGCTTATTACAAGAAATCCTAGTGCACCTAAATATGTGTCACTCACCACCGCATAACACACTGCGCCATCCCACATCAAAGATGGTTTGTTTTTCTGTATATCGCAGGGTAAGTGCTTTTCAAGCATCAGCAAAGTCTGATCAACTGTCTGCTTGGACATCATTGTCTGGTAGCAGAAAAAGCAGTCTCTGGTACTGAGTTTCAGCATGTCCTGTAATGTCAGATGTCTTGTGACTGTGGTTTCTATGGAAACCCTAGATTTTTTTTATTTATTTGCTTTACAGCAGCATGAAGAAAGGGATATGAATTTACCAGCATCAAAATAATCCCGCATGTGACTTACAAATTACTGGCCACGTTCCTCTGTGATACCTCGAGTACCAGCCTTTAATTTGTATCCTGTGTGTACTTTATTTACACTAAGTAGACTTTAATCTAATGTTTACTTTATTCTGATCATAAAGGCATTGTCCTATTACCTGAGACGGCGGCTAAAGTCTCCTGTGTCGGGGCAGCGCGTTCCAGGCAGGGATCTGATCGCAGGGATTGCGCTGCATCCAGGCTTAAGAAATGTGTCGGTTTTCCCACTTTTTGCAAGCGGAACGGACGCATTCTGTGTGAGCGCATAAGGCTCTAAACGTCTGTGCTGTCTGGCGTGTTGCGGGGAGGGATTAGAGTTGTTTAGTAAGGGCTGGATAATCCCTATTAATGATTAATGAAGGGTCCTGACCTTGTAGCGCCATATGAGGCCCCTCCCCCCGGGTCTGTACAGAAGTTATGGCGACGCCGGATCCTGCATCAGATCTGCACATGTTGACCGGCTATTGACATCAACGTTCGCTCCTATGTTATTGCGTAGTGAATGTACAAAGCTGGTTTTGCCGAGCACATAGAGAGTGACTCTGGGCGGACAATTGGCGTTTGCTTCATTCCGCACTCGTCGGATCACCCACAAATTGGTGCAATGTGGGCGCTTTTTGCCTTTCCCTTTAATCTGTATCTGGTCGTTGTTGCAGTTTAAAACCATAAATGTTCTTCATCTCCATGGTGATGCCGTTACTAACACGCGGATGGCGATTCCTGATCCTTATATGTTCCGCTTTTCCTCCTTTTAGAGGAAATCTGCCCCAGCGTGTGGTAATTATAGGTAACGGGGGAGGGGGCTGAACCCGATCCTCTGTAACGTCGTCACGTCTTGTGATTGGATGGTGGAAGGAATGTGACCGGCTGCGGGCTGAACACGGAGCTGCGCTTGATAACACGTAAATATGTCAGAGGTTGTCTATGGCATTGGTTGAGGTTTAATGCAATGAACCGATGTAAATGTGCAATCTATGCAGGGCTGGTTTGCAGGATGCTGTGCAAGCAGACGTTGGGTTTCCATTGGCTGTGTCCAGGGTACAAGTTCCATTATATTACCTCCAATCACTGGAAAAGGCTCCAGACCAGGTGACTATGGAGCAATATGAGGGTAAATTCCTCGTGAGTGTGGTTCGGAGGCGAGAACGCTACTTTCTAAAGAGAGACAGACGAAAACTAGCTTTCGGTTGCCTTTTTTTCGGAAACAGCATTTTTTTTGCTGGAGACTACGTCCTTGCCTTGTGGCACAGTGGCTAGCATTGCTGGGATCTGGGGTTTGGCTCCAGACACCACTGATCTGCACAGCCTTCATCTTCTGTGTCCTATTCTCTTCCAAAGACAAGTGCACGGGCTACTGACCTCATCACAAGAGTGTCCTGGGGGTCATAGAGTGTCAGCTGTGGGGTCAATGTCTGACGTAAATGAATATATATTACATAGAATATCTAATCAATGTGTTGCAGGTTAAATGACTCTGGTGCAGCGAATGTAATCCGTGCGTTCTGGTAACGTGCGTCTGTCTTCTCGCCAGCTGTTCCGTCAGATGTGGCATTATTTCAGCAGCGAATCCACTGATGATCGCGCTCGGTCTTGTGCCGTAGCAGGTGGCGTCAGGGTTGTTTCATACGACGCGTCCCCTTTGAGCACGGACGGCGAACAGATTCCCAGACTTATCGGTTGTTCGTTAATGGGGTGCGAGGCTGCGTTCTGGGGGTTATTTATTGTGTCCGATGAGAGTGTCCCTGAACCATCCTGGGGTGAGGGTCCCCTGCGTTCTATTCCCCCCCTTCCCCTATATGTGTCTCCGGAGCCTCTGCACATTTCTGCTTCTCATTCATCCTTCCCAGTAAATAATTGTGTTCCATTGCTGGGGGCCGCGGTGTGGACTGAGATCCACATTTCTGGGAGGTTTAAGTGACATCGGGCCCTCAGCCACGTTAACGGGCCCCCAGACTGCATGGTTTGTTCTCGGGAGCCATTAGGACCTGTGTGTGTACAGCACAATGACTGTGCTTCTAGGTCTGTAAAAGGATCGCCCCCATCCCCCTCCTCCTTAGTGTTACTTAGAGCTGTCTGGCAAGGAAATGGTTAACGTGCTGCATTTCAGCAAATAGACACCAATTAGCTTAATTCTTCTCCCTCATCCAGCTCTGTGAGATCTAATTAACATTCGCAACCAGTTGATTGTTGACAGGATCTCCGAGACGGCTGGAAACATTCACATCTTTGCCACGTTGCCGGGAAGCGGTATATACAGCGCCGGCATCCAGAGACCTCGGAGAGGGGTGCCAGGGAATTGTGCCGATGCCTGTAGAGCAGAGGATTCTGGGAAGAAGGATGCTGTACGAGCAGACGTTGGGTTTCCATTGGCTGTGTCCAGGGTACAAGTTCCATTATATTACCTCCAATCACTGGAAAAGGCTCCAGACCAGGTGACTATGGAGCAATATGAGGGTAAGTTCCTCGTGAGTGTGAGTCGGAGGCGATAACGTCCCTTTTCTGAATTCTCTGGTATTGATTATTTTGTCCCGCCGAGAACTAGTAATAGAAGATCCCCAACGACGAATCTGCAGCGGTGAATATTTATCCCTCCCCGACCCTTATCCTAATTCTCACCCTAACCCACCCCTTCCATTACCCTGACCCCAAGACACCCCATAGACCCCCCAATAATACTCACCGGTCCGGTGCGACGGGTCTGCGCGGTGGTTTGCGAATGAATGAATGGGTAAGTACGCTGATCGCCACACTGACCCATTCATTAATAAAATGTTCTAATTAGCGCTATTTTCTAA
This sequence comes from Limnodynastes dumerilii, assembly GCA_011038615.1. Classification (NCBI taxonomy): domain Eukaryota; kingdom Metazoa; phylum Chordata; class Amphibia; order Anura; family Limnodynastidae; genus Limnodynastes; species Limnodynastes dumerilii. The sequence goes on from WWET01004858.1 coordinate 54,569, forward strand.
AGAGAGACAGACGAAAACTAGCTTTCGGTTGCCTCTGTTTCGGAAACAGCATTTTTTTTGCTGGAGGCTGCGTCCTTGCCTTGTGGCACAGTGGCTAGCATTGCTGGGGTTTGGCTCCAGGCACCACTGATCTGCGCAGCCTTCATCTTCTGTGTCCTATTCTCTTCCAAAGACAAGTGCAGGGGCTACTGACCTCATCACAAGAGTGTCCTGGAGGTTATAGAGTGTCAGCTGTGGGGTCAGTGGCTGATGTGAATGAATATATATTACATAGAATATCTAATCAATGTGTTGCAGGTTAAATGACTCTGGTGCCGCGAATGTAATCCGTGCGTTCTGGTAACATGCGTCTGTCTTCTCGCCAGCTGTCCCGTCAGATGTGGCATTATTTCAGCAGCGAATCCACTGATGATCGCGCTCGGTCTTGTGCCGTAGCAGGTGGCGTCAGGGTTGTTTCATACGACCCGTCCCCTTTGAGCACGGACGGCGAACAGATTCCCAGACTTATCGGTTGTTCGTTAATGGGGTGCGAGGCTGCGTTCTGGGGGTTATTTATTGTGTCCGATGAGAGTGTCCCTGAACCATCCTGGGGTGAGGGTCCCCTGCGTTCTATTCCCCCCCTTCCCCTATATGTGTCTCCGGAGCCTCTGCACCTTTCTGCTTCTCATTCATCCTTCCCAATAAATAATTGTGTTCCATTGCTGGAGGCCGCGGTGTGGTCTGAGATCCACGTTTCTGGGAGGTTTAAGTGACATTGGGCCCTCAGCCACGTTAACGGGCCCCCAGGCTGCATGGTTTGTCCTCGGGAGCCATTAGGACCTGTGTGTGTACAGCACAATGACTGTGCTTCTAGGTCTGTAAAAGGATCGCCCCCATCCCCCTCCTCCTTAGTGTTACTTAGAGCTGTCTGGCAAGGAAATGGTTAACGTGCTGCATTTCAGCAAATAGACACCAATTAGCTTAATTCTTCTCCCTCATCCAGCTCTGTGAGATCTAATTAACATTCGCAACCAGTTGATTGTTGACAGGATCTCCGAGACGGCTGGAAACATTCACATCTTTGCCACGTTGCCGGGAAGCGGTATATACAGCGCCGGCATCCAGAGACCTCGGAGAGGGGTGCCAGGGAATTGTGCCGATGCCTGTAGAGCAGAGGATTCTGGGAAGAGAGGCGTATGTGATCTGACAGCAATTTCTCTGCTTTTCTCCTGAATTTAAAGGGACGACGCACAGGAAAAATGGACATCGTGGCTCATGCTCTGCCTGTAGAGCTGGGGAGGGGGGGTACATCGCTGTGGAGCTATGGGGAAGGCCTAACTCTTTCAGTAAACCAGTTATCTCTTAGTGACCGCTCAAAGCAACACCTTAAATACACTTGTTGCCTGGTTTGTGCCTTAAGATTAGTTTACCATTCTGTAGATGACCTTGTATGGTGTAACATGATTACCATGGAAACCAGACAAATGAGAGAGAGCTCTGAGGGCTTTTCCAAGACCTCTCTGCTCAATATGTTTTCATGACACTTGTAGACCTATGTCCTGTATCTGGCAGCCATCTTTCTAGGAGAATAACTAAGTGGAATATTTGTACTTAAACTGGCCAATTAAACACCTCCAAAAATATTCTTTTTTCTTTATTTTAATAGGTGGTGGTTCTGTGAAACGATCTCCTTGGCCAAGTGTTAGTTTTGGGGTTTTGTTTATTGGTCCAATAATCCTACAGAAGTCAAGTCGAGCTTCACATCACATGCACAGGGGACTGTGTAATAATATATATTATATTCTGCTCATTAAACGTTTCTGCGTCTTCCCGTCCTGCGTCATGTTGCGCTGCTGACATTCTTCAGGCCTCCATCGGAAGTGGATTAGGCCATTTCACGCTGACAGCTGCGGAGCCGTAGGATGCTCTCTTATAACGCAGCAGATAGATCTTTGGCGCCAGGCGCGATAGAAAGTGACAGAGGGGTGGATTGGTAATCTAGGAAACTGCAGAAACGTGAACAATTGCTGGATGTCATCCGCCTCGCGTGTGGAGGGATCTGGAGTTTAACTCCTGGTGCGCTGGCCCTGTGATGCCGATTTTTGTATGCGGTGTAGGCGTTTCCTCCGAGGATAGCGCCTCCGTGTTATGTCTCGCTGTACAGAGACCATCAGATTGTCCTCTCCTCCAGCATTGCTGCATATGTTCCAACACACAAGACACGAAATTGATTCCATGACCCCATGTCTGATACAGCAATGCTGACCACTGTGCGTGTAAGTGATCGGTATCGCAATGAATTTTTATGTAGTATTTTGGAATAATTTTCCCTCTAACCAGTTGACTTCAATTATCAATGAACTTGTGAATATAAACCGCAGTGATCTCCGGGGGGGAGTTGCGCCTGTATCACAGATCCACCAACATGACCCATTCCATTAGTCACAATTTAATCCGCTCCTGAGCTTCCAACTGTCACTCACCAACTGTCACTCACCAACTGTCACTCACTTGGTTTAAATGAATTAGCTGATATTTCAAAAACTATTTTCCTCTTCAACAAAGGTGGTTACCATAGTAACTGATAGTTGGAAATAAAGGAGCAGAGTATTCTGTACCTAATGGAATGGGTCATGTTGGAGGGTATGGTATCGGGGGCGGGGTTCATAATGGGGTAGCAGATCAGACACCACACGGTGGCATCATCCTGAGGAGCTTTTCTCTGGAGTATCCGGCTGCTTGCAGCGGTATTCATTTGGTTCCGGGCATTGCCGCCATTTTTAAGCCTGACGTTTTATTCAGCGTCCAGCATGCCGTTATCTCAGACCGTGTCCGAGCAGCGGAGCTCCGTCATGATGATTTCCTGGGATTGGACAGAGGGAAAAACTCCTACAACCCATTATTAGTGGTTGAATTTATATTAAATTCCATGAGATCTGATGAGGTCTTTTGTCAGCAAAACTCCACACAACACGTTACTACACATTACAACACAACAAAACACGTTACAACACAACACGACACGACGCGTTACAACACAAGACGTTACAACACAACACAACACAACACAACATGTTACAACACAACACGTTACTACACAACTCTGGGAATGAATTGTATTGTTAAACAGTTTTTCAATTTAAACAATGTAGAAGTAGTGTAGCGCAGGGATTGTGCAGCGTGACGCAGGAGCAAGGCTGACCAATCTCTGTCCTCGTATTCGTCCAGTGCGCCATGATTACCTTGTTAGTGTCTCTATTACTAGCTGACGCACTTTAAAACAGCCGCAGGCCGCGGTAGTGGTCTCCCTGTGATTATTTCAAGTGGATCTTGGAAACATGGGCTGCTGGTAGATCAGGAGGACAGAGGTTGGCTGCCCCTAGTGGTTGGGGTTTTATATTGCAGTTTAGATGCCCTCTAGCTAGGTCTGACTCTACTCTGATGTTTTAGAGTTGAGCTGGGCTGTAGTTGGAGTTGGCTGTGGAGATAATCACTTCTGTCCATCTTTGTTTATTCAATAAGTTAATGTTCTCTGATTTCATCATTTCCGTGGCAGCTCCTCTGTATTTACTCCTGCGTCTGCTCCGTATAATACAGGGGCCAGTACGGACCCCAGAGGACTCGGCTCTCCCATAATCCTCTGTGTCAGTGTAACCTCCCCTCCATGACCAGAATTCTCTCTTATTTCCAGTTTTCTCTTTCCTTGTTTAGGTACCAGCGAGCGGAGAAGATGGCGACCAGTGCGGTCCTGAGCGAGAACCTCCCCACGTATAAACTGGTGGTGGTGGGCGACGGGGGTGTCGGGAAGAGCGCGCTCACCATCCAGTTCTTCCAGAAGATATTTGTGCCGGATTATGACCCCACGATAGAGGACTCGTATCTGAAACACACAGAGATAGACGGCCAGTGGGCCATTCTGGATGGTAAGTGCCCTGCGTTCCCCCCTCCTGATTATCACATTTGCACCCGATTCATTTCTGCTCAGGCCCGAGAGGAACGGACACGTGGCGGTGAAGAATATTCAGTCCCTAAAATGCTTTTACAGAGGCGATACGCATTTGTGGGGGTGCAGTATCCATGCCCCCTGTCATCCGCTAGGCTGGGCCTGCTTATCTTTGCAGGGGTGTGGGTCTCCGCTAAGAATGGCCGTTCTTTCCCAGTCACTTTTGCACTAGTTAAGATACCGATTGTTTATTAGGCATAGTAATTGATCCCTGGAGCACCGAACACTGTGAGTCTAAAAATTAACCCCAACCCTTCCCCTAATTCTGACCCTAACCCTTCCCTTCCCTTCCATTACCCTGACCCGGATACACCCTTCCCTATAGCCTAACCCTAAGACCGCCCTCGCTGCAGCTTAACCCTCTCTTCCTAAGAAGCCAGAACCCCCCCAGCACTCCGGAGCTATCAGTGTCCGGTCCAGTGGAAATGAATGGGTGAGAATGCCGATCGCTGCACTCGGCCATTCATAAAAAAGATAAAAGAAAATGGAAAATGGCTGCCATCCGCAATAGAGACAGCCAAACAGGAACTTTCGTCTGTCTCTATTTCTAAAGGCAGCCCATCGGAGCGGGACTTACAGCGCTTTGCATGTTATGGTACATGTAGACGCTACACATGAGCACCGGGGTAAATCAGCGGTAATATTGGCTATGCCGGAGATATGTTCTAGCGGCTGGATCTAATGTAAAGCTGACAATACCGGGGTGCTCTCCACGTGGCAGAAATCTCTGGTGTGAAGCCAGGTGTGAAAGGGTTAAGCCGGCTGTATATTATAAGTTGCCGGTGTGCCAAGATTCCGCTGGGCCTGTTCCAAGTTCTTTTATCAGTGCCGCTCCTTCTATAACGTCACCCTCTGTACTGCCACACCCAGCGGCTACTGGTGCACGGACAGCCCGCAGCGGCATGTGTGGTACGGGCCCGTGGGAAATCCAGAGAGACGCCATGTAAAAGTTTTGTTTTAAATAAATAAAATACAAATTGTTCATCCAATAAAACCTTGTGACACTTTCCAGTGACTAAACTCCTGATGTCACCAAATGACACCGATAATGGCATAATCGCAGCATTGAAAGTAGGTCAGATCTAGACTTGGTTTCAATGCGATTTGATCCATAATTAAAAGATTCGGCGGGATCCGCTAAGGCTGGACAGCGCTGTTCAGATCTCTGAGCGTGTACAGATGAGCCAATCACATGGATGGACTTCTGACCGTTGGGATCTACACAGAAATTCCCAGAAGCGCACACAGAGGGAACGCCTATAGTGTCACCTGACTAAGAAGAAACGCCCACTTATCACCTCAGTCCCGCCCCTCTGTCTTATGTCTGGATGGGTACACAGAGAAAGGAGGGGCCTATACGGTTACCTGACTATGGGAACGCCCACATGTCACCTCAGTCCCGCCCCTCTGGAAGGTTGAAATGCCTTCTGATTGGTTAGTGCAGATACTCGCGGAGCTTCTACTATGTGCCCTGCAGAAAAGTGGCCACATTATATGACTGAAGCGCATAAGAGATGAGCAGAGGTGACGTTCAGCCCAATGTGTGTGTTTACAAGCGTTGTTACTGTTTATGTGCAGGGACTGAGTCTGGAAGGGAAGATGAGGATGTCTTCTGATGAGAGGGGGATAAAAAAACAGAAATATGAAATACTCCTAACGTCCTGCTGTGTGTTTACTGCCCCCTGCGGGGTCCTGCTGTGTGTGTGTGTGTGTTGCCTCCTGGGGGATCTTGTCTACTATGTGCCCTGCAGAAAAGTGGCCACATTATATGACTGAAGCGCATAAGAGATGAGCAGAGGTGACGTTCAGCCCAATGTGTGTGTTTACAAGCGTTGTTATTGTTTATGTGCAGGGACTGAGTCTGGAAGATGAGGACGTCCCTTGATGAGAGGGGGATAAAAAACTGAAATATTCCTAACATCCTGCTGTGTGTTTACTGCCCCTGTGGGGTCCTGCTGTGTGTGTGTGTGTGTGTACTGCCCCCTGGGGGATCGTGTGTGTGTGTGTGTGTGTGCGTGTGCGCTTCCCTATGGGATATTGTGTGTGTACTACCCCCTGGGGGTTGTTGCTGTGTGTGTGCTTCCCTATGGGATATTGTGTGTGTACTACCCCCTGGGGGTTGTTGCTGTGTGTGTGTGTATGTGTACTGCCCCTGGCTGCACTGTGACCCCTCTGCTTTCTTTTTAGTGCTGGACACGGCCGGACAGGAAGAATTCAGCGCTATGAGGGAGCAGTATATGAGGACGGGAGACGGTTTCCTGATCGTCTACTCGGTTACGGATAAAGCCAGCTTTGAGCACGTGGATCGGTTTCACCAGCTCATCCTCAGGGTGAAGGACAGGTGAGCGCCAGGCGCCATCATTCTGCGCATTGCCAGATCATTGCGCCATTCGCCTGGTTGTCTTACTGAGAGTAGATTTAATCTTCATGATATTTAGTTATCTGCCTCTAAAACACCATGTCGAGGGGAGGGAATGTGTTCCATGTAGACATCAAGCAGTGCTGACTACTGCGCTACAATACTACAAACTCTCTCATTAATGACCTCTTAGGAGTTATAGTGCCATCTCCAGGCGGTTACATGTACTACAACCTGCTTAGCCCTTGATGCGGTTCCTCTTGTTACAGGGAGTCCTTTCCGATGATTTTGGTGGCAAACAAGGTTGACCTGATGCACTTACGGAAAATATCTAATGAACAAGGGAAGGAAATGGCGGTAAAACACAACGTAAGTACTAGAGAATACCCCGCCCATCCGTTACCTGTCCCATCTCTCTCTCCCTCTCTCCCTCTCTCCCCTCCTTCTTAGTTTTTTCTGTTATGTGCAACTTACCTACATTACTTTACTTACATAATTATTTGTAATTTTACATGTAGGCTTTAAATAAGTCTCTGACAATGTTAAGCTGATTAATGCGAATGTATAATTATTTACCAGTCAACTATTCCTATATCGATATTTTGTTGTTGGTATGATTTTATTGAAACTAATAAAGAATATACAATAGATATTGTCCATAGATATTAGATCTTAATAAACAGATAAACCAATAACAGGTTTTCAGATTACGTAGCACTTTAACAGAGGGTATATTTTGCATTCGCATCAGTCTCTGCACCATTGGGGCACGTTCTAAGTTCCATAACACACACGTCGATTTGGGCCAAAGCCAAGTAACCTGCCAGCATGTGGGAGGAAACCCACGCAGACACGGGGAGAACATACAAACCCCACAGAGATTAGGCCTTGGTAACTATGACTCCAATGTTTCAGTTGGAGTTCACTACTGTCCTATGGCATGTTGTATTCCATAAATAATGGCTAAGGCCAACTGGACTGTACCCCAATGTATTAAGAAAACGGGTTATACATTGCAGGGTGTGTGTCGCCTCCTGTGTTCACGATCCCTTACACACTCACACCCTCTTACCGCACACTCCACAATCCACAGCTCCCGTCCTCTGGAGAAGAATGTTGTTTATAATGCTTCTGAGGCCGTTCATTTTGCAATCTCTGCCTCTGTTACATGATGCCCCTCAGGCTAATTTCCACATATGTTTTTATTACAATTTTGAAATGTTAAATAATGCAGGTTTGCTGCAATGTATGATGGGGGCAGGAAGGGTGGGGACATATCCTGTAAGAGGTTTCTGATGTTCTTTCCATAAAGTGCAGCTTCTCAGCTACTTATAGCGGGACAGGTTAAGGAGGTGGGTCTGGCGGCATCTAGGAAGCAGATTGGTCAGTGCTAGGTGTCCTTGCTCCCTGATGGGTGGGTCTTGTGGTTGGCGTTCTTTTTGTGGTAATGGGCGGATCTGTGGGTGATTAGTTCACTTCTCCTTTTGATGCCAGGAGGATATGTATATTCTGCCATGTACCATCTATTTGTTATGAATATCTTACCAGCAAATTATACTTTTTTGGTTTGTATATTTTTTATTTTTATTCATTTAGATTCCTTACATTGAAACTAGCGCCAAGGACCCGCCTCAGAATGTGGATACCGCGTTTCACGATCTGGTGCGAGTAATCCGGTGAGTTCTTGTTATCGTAATTATGTTGAATACTATAACATTGTTCTATCAGTGAAAGTAAGAACAGGTTCTGTCTTATTGCATGGCAGTGCTCTTATTGTCAGAGTATGTGACTGTGGTTGCTATGGCAATCTGTTATCAGAATACATTTAGGCTTTTTACTGGTTTGTAATTGTTACATTTTGGGAGCAGATGTTGCTTTAACTTAAACCATTTGTACATATAAAATTCTGCCAATCCGTTCCTTACCCCCGTCTCCCCCTTGTCTCACAGGCAGCAGCTTCCAGAGAAAAACCAGAAACGGAAGAGGAACACGAAGTGGAGGGGGGACCGCGGAACGGGGGTGCACAGACTCCAGTGCGTGGTTTTGTGACCAATATCTGTACGGACCCCTACTGCCCTGGCCTGGGGCTGCCTCATGTTTAACCACAGCTGGGCTGAATCCACGAGGAGTGGGCAGATCATCCTGCCAGCGCTGTCCGCCGAGACTGGGCATCAGCCACCACCCACTGTCTGCAGAGCTGGCAGTCTGAGAACTGGGTCACCCTCTGCCGGCGGTGCCCCCTCCTGGACACTTTGCATATTGATGTGTTCCTAATCCTGTAACGTGTGATATTTCTTATTTTTTTATTGTTCATTTACGGGCAGCAGTGAAATAGTTTTGGTTTTCACACCGGAAATGATTAGATCTCGAGGCATTGCGCCATTTCTCTGCTCAGCAGAAACCGTCCTGTGGTCTCTGGGGTTAACCATTTCACTGCCATGAAGTAGCTGGCTGAGCCGACGTTTGCCGGGAATTGGCACTCGTTGAACTATTATTATGACAGCTTCGAGAGTCTTGCAATTCGGCTTCTGAGCAGGTCCTTATAACGCATCAAGTCCTTAAACCCGGATCAAGGACGATTATTTCTACAACTGCTCCATAAGATGTCACTTCATGGACTTACTGGGCAAGACCACTATCAGAAGGGGCACAATGTCTGCTCGATGCCACCTCATGCCATGGTGACTCTCTTACAGCCTACAACCACTAACCACGAGAAGAAGCGTGACGGCGCAAATCTATCCTGTTCCTGGTGCTAATTCCGCGTCAGTAACCCCTTATTGCGGGGACTTATATTGTGGTTTTTTTTTATTATTTACATAAAAGCACTTTTATTGTAACATCATAAACTCAGAAAACTTTGACCTAAATTTATTGTACCCCCCAAAAAAACACACACACAAAACGCAAAAAAAAAAAGACTTCTGAAATCCTTTCATATCCGCGGTTTTCTGGTGCTTATTCCTATAACCTCATCTCCCGCCGGCCCTAAGCTGCGGCCCTGGCATGTTCAGGGTTAATCCGCCTCGCTGAAGTGAATGCGTTCCAGCTGGCGTTGTACCCAGACAATGTGTCAAACGCTGGAGCGAAGCCAAACTGGGGCCAAGAGGAAAAGTGAAGCCAGCGCTTTATTCCCCGCGTGTTGTGTGTGCGCGCAGACTCGTCAGGTGGTGTTTAGTGATGTGCGCGTCTCCAGGGGTTTTACAGGTACAGCGGCGGATCGGAACACCGGCAAGTTTCGTCTTTCTGTGAATGTATTAAATTATTCTTCTGGAATAAATGACAAAATCCTTTCGACGTCTGGCGATCATCTGCTTTGTTTCATTGAGAGGAGGTCAGGGGGGATCTTCGGGAGGGATCGGCTGGCGTTATTCAGAACGTGTTCACATGGTAACCACCTTCGCGGACAGGCGTTTGACTGCCGGAGACCACCTCCAGTGTTCTGGATGGGTACAGAGAGAATTCGGCTCCTTTGTCGGAAATATCCTTGCGCTGGGTGGGCCGGAATCTGTCGCGTAACTGCTGCACCACGGAGGCCGGCCCACCCAGCGCAAGGATGCTTCACTTTGCTTTTCACATAACAGCAGCAGCTGGCGCATTTTACCTGTGTCTGCGCATTATGGTCCAGTAGATGACCCCAGAGAATAGTAAAGGGGGAGGGGTCACCATGCCCCATCCAGAATTGGCTATTGGTGCGGCAGTACCTTGGTCCACCCCTGATAGAAACATGTTCTGATTGCTGGAAACGGATTTGCGCGCATGCGCACTATGAAAAAGGACTGGAGTCTGATTGGTCTGTGGCCCATCTGCAAAACTACAGCTCCCAGAATGCTTTGCCCGGTATCGTCTATGTGGTTAGTGGCTGCTGGGAGTTGTAGTTACATAGCACCTGGAAGACCCCTGGTTGGCCAGGCCTGATGTGCAGAGTCCAGGGAGACGCTTGTCATCCGTGGCTGGTGAGTCACAATGGTCGCCTAGTTCATCGTGATCGTCGTCACCTGCTGTAATCTAAAGAAAATGTTAATTACTTGGGGCTAAGTTTACTAAGCTGCGGGTTTGGAAAAGTGGAGATGTTGCCCATAGCAACCAATCAGATTCTAGCTCTCACTTTCCTATTACATACTTATTACATGTCTGTTAGAATTTTATTGGTTGCTATGGGCAACATATCCACTTTACCAAACCAGTAGCTTAATAAATATGGCCCTTGGCGTTTTTACACAAGGCGACAGATCCTGAAAGGAGCGCATTAGATGCATTAGGCGAAGGTCCGCGGTATCCGCCCAATCCACAACGTCCTTTGCATTTCATCCAAAGACAGGACTAGCGTAAAGATACTTTGCGCTGTCGTAGTGAAGGACGGCGTCTATTAAACGGTTTACAAAAGTGCGAACACTTTAAATGTCATAAAAACGCACTAAACCGACAGGAAAAATGAAATAAAAAGTCTTTTTAAAGCACTTGATTTGAATCCACATAATACTCTTGTAGCGATTGTAACTATGAAGCAGCTTCACAACACCGTATTCTTTTTAAAGTCTGCGTGTACGCAATCTACGTAACGAAACGCTATGTTGTAATCTAGTTATTACACGTGCGTGGTAGCTAAAAGCGGATAACTAGGCTGTAAGTAAAGAAATGTGGCGCTGTGAGTCCGGTTCTGTGTGTGGACCACTTAAAAACTCATTTTAATGCCAGATTTAGGTCATTTATTGTGTACCCTCCTGGCGTAGACACGACCTGCTGTGGGTGAAAATGGTTTAACGTGAACTAACCTTTATTCCGTCTTTGGCTGAGGATCGTCCCCGAGGTGTATACAGGAACAGTACCGAGGACCCCCCGAGGTGTATACAGGAACAGTACCGAGGACCTCCGTCCCACTATTTTAATAATCTGTGTCCTCAATAATACAAATAGTAACACTTTATTTTATTTATATCACTGATAGCGGATTGGTTTGTGCTGCATAACGACAAGTCCGTCTTTCCCTCTCTATTGGCTGCATGTCAGCTCTGTGCACACTGTATGAAACGCTCATATCACCATCAGAGCTTACAATCACAAATGACAGCGTGTTAGGTTATGACTTACAAGCCGTCAGAGTAGACATACACTAATAGGAAGCCCCCAAGGGTAGGATAACGGTCAGTGTCACGTGCATGATTTCAGCAATGCTGACCACTGTGCAACACAATGCGTTTGGTGGTTATCTAGTTAGTAAATTTAAACCGTTGACAGTCTTGGGATTCCTGGTGTCCGTGGCCTTTCCTGGGTACAGGGGATCTGGGAGTATTGCCAATAAGTGACATCATTTTCACAGTGTGAGTCTGGGGTCCTGGGATGTAATATTTAATCAGTGATAAACATCCTGTTTCCCATAGCAACGTTTTATTCCGGTTGCTAAGCGAGGGACTTACTGGGAATCTTGTATCTGCTAAGATAGATAAGATGACAGGACATTATTTAATGAAGGACTAGTAAAATGAACTAATTGTCTTGGAAAGGGAGACTGCATCGTCACCGCCTGACCGGTCTAATAAGGGTGACAAAACCTCTCGGACAGTTCTCAGAAACGTGTCATTGTTCAGACAGCAGCAGCGAGGTTGTATATAAAGAGATTAATGACACTGGCAGCTTACACTTTACTGTGCGAAACCAAAAAAATCATTTCTTTCTCTCTATTTCTGCTGTCATTCTCTCTGCATGTGAAATTCACACCCACAGCAAGTCAGTTCTCTGTACACAACCAATGCATCGACTCAGCCGTGATGTGGTTATTCAATAATATCTTCAGTTGGAGGTTGAATAACAGTTTTAATTGGCAGTGATGGGAAGATGTAGTCACGGCTTCACGCATGCTGAGAATAGCTCTCTCTGTAAACTCCCAGATCAGTGTTATTCCAGATAAAGCCATTTTCTGCTTCTATGAGAGATGTTTTTATCCAGAATCTGCAGCGATGAAACATAGAAAGTTCTGGCAGATAAGAGCCACACGGCCCATCCAGTCTGCCCAGTTTATTTCAAACTATAGGCAACCAAACCCAATTTTATATTTAGAATATACTTATATTTATCCCAGAATGTTTACATTATTCTACTGTTACCTCTACCACCTCAGATGGGAAGTTCTTCCACTTGTCATCTACCCTTTCACGGACGTCATTTTTTTTACACATTTCCTCTGAATCTGCCACACTCCAGGTTATACACATGTCCCCATGTTCTATTACACCTCTTCCTTTATATAATGTCCCTCCTGTACCTGTCACCCTCCAGTATATACACATGTCCCTATGTTCTATTACACCTCTTCCTTTATATAATGTCTCCTCCTGTACCTGTCACCCTCCAGTATATACACATGTCCTCATGTTCTATTACACCTCATCCTTTATATAATGCCCCCTCCTGTACCTGTCACCCTCCAGTACCTGTCACCCTCCAGTATATACACATGCCCTCATGTTCTATTACACCTCTTCCTTTATATAACGTCCCCTCCTGTACCTGTCACCCTCCAGTATATACACATGTCATCATATTCTATTACACCTCTTCCTTTATATAACGTCCCCTCCTGTACCTGTCACCCTCCAGTATATACACATGTCATCATATTCTATTACACCTCTTCCTTTATATAATGCCCCCTCCTGTACCTGTCACCCTCCAGTATATACACATGTCCCCATGTACTATTACACCTCTTCCTTTATATAATGCCCCCCCCTGTACCTGTCACCCTCCAGTATATACACATGTCCTAATGTTCTATTACACCTCTTCCTTTATATAATGTCAATCCTGTACCTGTCACCCTCCAGTATATACACATGTCCTCATATTCTATTACACCTCTTCCTTTATATAATGTCACCACCTGTACCTGTCACCCTCCAGTATATACACATGTCCTCATATTCTATTACACCTCTTCCTTTATATAATGTCACCACCTGTACCTGTCACCCTCCAGTATATACACATGTCCTAATGTTCTATTACACCTCTTCCTTTATATAATGT
>WWET01004858.1:74468-111904 GCA_011038615.1 Limnodynastes dumerilii
GGATGTTTGGATTCCTGCTAATTACAACAACACAGAGGAGAACAGAGCTGGGATCGTTAATAGGATACTGGTGATTAACGAGAAGGAGATAGATTGGACTAGTGACATCGGAACGACTTTAAGAGACTCTCTGACTTTATCTGAGGAGGCTCAGAAGTTCTCTGTGGCCAGGGAGGTCTCACACGCCCACATTAATGGTCCCGTATTAAAGGCGTCTGTGGCCCCGCTCTGCCTGTCTGCTGTTTGCCTTTCCAGTGTGGCCTTTAAGCAGCTCCTAGGCCTGTATTCCGGCCCTGTGCTACTGAGAGGGGTCTTCAACCTATTCACCGTTGTCGTGGGGTTCACCTTTTATTGCTTCGCCATTGACGCCGTGAATCAGTGGTTGGATTATAAATCTGACCAGAAAGCGGCCGCAATTTCGAAATCTTATTCTAAGGGCGGCCTGGAGTTTTACGACAAAATTCTGGCGCGGAACAGGGTCCTACGGCATATTATGGGAAAGAAAGGGGAAGCCGTCTACGCGCCGAGTGGAAATTTATTTCCCAAACATAAAATGCGATTAAAGAATGCGCCATACACCTCCCGAAGAGACCGGATACAGCAGAGTATGGGGGCGCTGCAGGAGTGACCCAGGTGAGGGCAATGGACCATCAGAGACTGTGTCCTGCCATGAGACAGCCAGTGGATGGGATTCGTCAGGCGTCATTGTACAATGTGTATATGGATCGAATTATACGAACCGGAAGAGGAGGAAATATGTGACACTTGTTTCACGTGAACTATGGATTATATGTCTTGGCTCTGGCACCAACAATAGTGGGGGAGGGAGCTGCACATGTGTCTTGTAAAACTAACGAAAGAAATGCAATATAATTATAGAAAATACAATAAAAAATATTAGGACAGAATCTCATCTTCAGATAAAGATTGAACTTTTAAAAGAATAATAAAAAAAAGTATGAAAAAGTATTTTATTTTGGTTAATCTACTTTTAAAAAAGATAAGTAAATGTTATTGTGTGTGTGTGTATATGTATGTATATAGATTATTATAGACTAAGGTCCTTTAGCTCAGAGGATGGGCACCCGGGAGATCTTCTGTATTTATGGGCTAATGATTCTCATGTATTATATATCTATAGGACAGATTTATTCATGTTCAGCAGACTGGAGTTCATCTGGGTTCCCCTCATTCAGCTCTGCATCCTCACACCAGCAGTTCCCGTACTTTCTCTGCTCGAGGCACCTTTATTGTCTCAATAAATGTTTCAAGGCGCCACTAAGCCAAAAGAAATATTGAGCAGTCTCGTTCTTTCAGCAGTTATGTCAGTCTCTTGCTCTGACGCTTTACTGTTTAGCTGTTACTGGAAGTGCCTGGCGTTGCCCGGGTTTAAATCTTTAAGTTATTAACTTAGCAATAATTTAGCAATGAGTTGGATGCAACTGTCAACATGTAAAAAATAATTAGCGGCTCTTCCAGCACACCCATGAGGGGCGGCCTGGCGTGGTTTTTGTTTTTGGGGTGTTGCCAGTAGCCCTAATCCTCCGCTTCACTTTCTGTTCAGTTTTATCATCACTTTTACATTGTTAATAACATCCTTTAACATCATTCAAAATAAACTAGGCCTCCTTTCTGCCCAAACTCCGCCCACAACTCACCTTATTTGTTATAACCACACCCTCTTTTCTAAAAGCCCACCCCTTTTGCAGCCCACGAATCGTGATAGTCCTAAATAGGGATGCGATATCATTAAAATCCATCCAGTGGAAGGCCCAGAACAGGAAGTCCTGCCAGCGTAGACCAATGGGAGGTGTGACTGGGAATCTAACCCTCCTAAACCCTGGTCCGGATCCAACTGGACCACCTTGTGTTGGTTTCACCCCAGTCGGTGCAGATGTGTCTGAATGCATAACTGGACCAGTGAATTTTATATATATACTTGCTATAGGGAGACGATCACAGAGAATACACAGGAACCTGTCACTGATAGTTACTTATTATTCCAAGCATTTAATTATTTGCAGAGTTACAAGCAGGACACAGATCATTCATTACCTTGTCTGCCTTTGAACTGTCTTTGTCAGGCTTAGGCCCTCAGCACTCCAGATGTTGTAAAACTACAATTCCCAGCATGCTCCAACAGCAGTCATAGATTGCACCTGGGAAAGCATTATGGGATTTGTAGTTCCCGACACCTGGAGTGGCGCTGGTTTCCGGCGCCCGCTCTAAGCTCTGTTACAATACATATGAACGGGCTTTATGAGCATGAGCGAGCTTCTGCAGTTATGGTCGCAGAGCGTCTTCCAATGAATGCCGCTCTTCTTGTTGAGCTGGGCGTCATAGCAGGAGTCATACCACCAGCCACCGCCATATTCGTTAGCGCAGTTTTTATTGTACAGTCGGTCGTTGTCATCATCGTAAGTGGAGAACCTCATATTGTCATGTAGATTTTTCAGGGTTCCAGACGTCAGGGAGTCACCGGCGTTCCCTTCGTAGGTCCCCAGCCTGACCCGGAACTTATCGTTGGCATCGGTCAAATAGAAGGTGTCGTAGTCGGCACGCCGGGTCTTGTTTCCAGCGTCGACCAGGAGGATCCTGAGCTTGTTCAGTTTCTGAGCTGTTAACAGGTGGATATAATGATTGCCGAGATAATGGTCTTCCGGAATGAACCCGACGCCGTACTGATAGCCCGTCCACGACTCGCTCCACGTGATCTCCGTGTCAAAGCTGTTTTTCTGAATGACCGTCCATCCCCCGCAGTCTTCCATGTAGCACTGGACCACCAGATAGGGCGAGCCATCCGGGTGGATCACGTAAACGCCATTCTTTCTGTGCCCCAACTGGTAGAGTTCATCACAATCCCTGGTGAAAAAGACTGCAAAGCACAGGAAGCCGTTACAAAGCCGAATTTGCTGATTGCACATTATAAACAGCGTTACTCTTAAACTCTTTTAGAGTTAAGCTACAGAATATCATTCTGTTTGCGTATTTTGGACTAGACTAAGCTGCGGAAAAGGAAAAGTGGAGATGTTGCCCATAGCAACCAATCAGATTCTAGCTGACATTCTCTAGTATGCAGGAAAGTGAGAGCTAGAATCTCATTTGTTGCTATGGGCAACATCTTTACTTTACTTTTTTCCGCAGCTTTGTAAATCTATGCCTTTATCTTAGCTCTTCTTCAGCTCAATAGGGATGTACCCAGGGCAGATTTGCTCCTTTTTCTTTTTGTTCCCAGCTCTGTGTCAGCCCTTTATTAAATTCCTTCCCTCAATCTAACCCTACAAAGGAAAGTGAAGAGTAGAATGAGTTACTCTCCTGTGTCACGTGTCTGTATGATTCTTGTTCTCCTAAATGGAATATCGGGGAAAAAAAGGTCATATGCAAAAAATGCAAAACGCGTTGGTCCTGAGCATCGCAGCTTTGTCTCTTTCCCAGTCTGGGTCATGCATGGCCTGCGCCTAGTTTGGTGGTGCTTACATAGAAAATCAGCTGGCTACACACTTAAGTTTTTAGTGACTCTCTGAGATCTTGTCAGATCTGTAATAATGATTCTAGCCCTGCCCTGCATAACGATGCCCATTATACATTGCTCTCTAGATTCCTCTAGATCATTTTACAAACTTCAAATAAACCTTTGCTGCAATGATCTGCTCGCCCACAAGGTGGCGCTATACAGAAATATGAATGGGAACTGTGAAGATCGTGTCACTACACACTAAAGTTTTCTCCAGACATTGGGGACCGTATTCAGAATTAAGAGTTTTCCGTTCGTAATAGATTCGTACGGTCATACAAAATAAGTACGTTATGTAAAATGAATACATTTCGGAACACTTCTGTGTTGTGAAAGCAGCCTTATCATTAGCGTGCGTATATGTGACGGAAGTTAAACGTTCGCATATATAACCGCACGTTTTCTGCATTACCACGCCTATTTTTTGGTATTTACATTCCGATTGACGCCTACCAATTAATAATCCGATCTTTTATGTTCGTTCGTACGGATTGCGTGCGGAAATTACTTACGCATCTTTCCAATTACGCTTCGTATCTCCATGGTCTGCACATGCGCCCTGAATAGAAATCACTCCACTTACGCATTTTGCGTGCGCAAATTACCAGACGTTCTTAATTCTGAATCTGGTCCTGGGACATCACTGATTGGAAAAATTAGGTCCCAAAAATGGAATCACACTAATGTTGGGTTTCCATCTCTGACAATGTACAGAACAAGTGTTCCTGCGAGTTTCCTCTCCTACCAAAGCATTCTCTGCGTTAGCCTTGATTCTGCAGGTTAAGAAATGCCCCGATACTTCTAGCCCCTCCCATCACAAAATGCCCCCCTCCTGCAAATGCCCCCTTGTTGCATGCTACCTGCGTTGCATAATTCTGACACGTTATTGGAAGTGACCATTCCAGATGTTTCTGGCATCTGTATCCGCAACCATTACCCGACACACAACAGACAGCAGGCTTTTCTGAGAGTCTGTCACTTCCCTGAGTAGCAAAGGAGCTTTAATCCCCACTTGTGGATCTTTAATGACTCCCCAGCTGTAAGCAAACCTCTCATTTCATTGTAATTATACAGCTGTTTCCTGTCACGGGGAATAATTGTCTATTGAGCTACAAGGGAAGGTGTCATTTGTGAAGAGCCCCCTGGAAACACTGAATTCTGAGGGTTATACTGATGCTGTGCAGGGGGTGATAGGGCTCTGCGGATGTGTAAAATTGTGATGTTTTATAGTTAACGTTTTTCTTTAAAATGATTTATATTGTGCTTCCAGTTATCCCTATGGCTGTGGCATAAATCAAATAATAAAGTATATAGTTCTCACGAGAGGACTCATTGAGGACTGAATGTGTAATATAAATATCATTTTCACTAATCAGCAAGAGACTGTATTCATCCAATAAATGTTTATTATACTCATTATCCGATATCACTGAACTGCCCTAATAGACTATTGTATAATTGTATATGTAGACCTAGTGCTAACTAGTAGCCACTCACCAATACAGACAGCGTACTAGTGACCATGCCCAAGACAGAGAGCATCCTAGTGACCACCACCCAATACAGAGAGCATCCTAGGGACCACCACCCAATACAGAGAGTATCCTAGTGATCATCACCCCAGACAGAGAGCATCCTAATGACCATCACCCAAGACAGAGAGCATCCTAGTGACCACCACCCAATACAGAGATTATCCTAAGGACCACCACCCAATACAGAGATTATCCTAGGGACCACCACCCAATACAGATTATCCTAGGGACCACCATCCAATACAGAGATTATCCTAGGGACCACCACTCAATACAGAGATTATCCTAAAGGCCACCACCCAATACAGAGATTATCCTAGGGACCACCACCCAATACAGAGATTCCTAGGGACCACCACCCAATACAGAGAGAGCATCCTAGGGACCACCACCCAATACAGAGATTATCCTAGGGACCACCACCCAATACAGAGATTATCCTAGGGACCACCACCCAATACAGAGATTTTCCTAAAGAAAAGACCCCAATACAGAGAGCATCCTAGGGACCACCACCCAATACAGAGAGCATCCTAGTGACCACCACCCAATACAGAGAGCATCCTAGGGACCACCACCCAATACAGAGAGCATCCTAGTGACCACCACCCAATACAGAGAGCATCCTAGGGACCACCACCCAATACAGAGAGCATCCTAGTGACCACCACCCAATACAGAGAGCATCCTAGTGACCACCACCCAATACAGAGAGCATCCTAGTGACCACCACCCAATACAGAGAGCATCCTAGTGACCACCACCCAATACAGAGAGCATCCTAGTGACCACCACCCAATACAGAGAGCATCCTAGTGACCACCACCCAATACAGAGAGCATCCTAGTGACCACCACCCAATACAGAGAGCATCCTAGTGACCACCACCCAATACAGAGAGCATCCTAGTGACCACCACCCAATACAGAGAGCATCCTAGTGACCACCACCCAATACAGAGAGCATCCTAGTGACCACCACCCAATACAGAGAGCATCCTAGTGACCACCACCCAATACAGAGAGCATCCTAGTGACCACCACCCAATACAGAGAGCATCCTAGTGACCACCACCCAATACAGAGAGCATCCTAGTGACCACCACCCAATACAGAGAGCATCCTAGTGACCACCACCCAATACAGAGAGCATCCTAGTGACCACCACCCAATACAGAGAGCATCCTAGTGACCACCACCCAATACAGAGAGCATCCTAGTGACCACCACCCAATACAGAGAGCATCCTAGTGACCACCACCCAATACAGAGAGCATCCTAGTGACCACCACCCAATACAGAGAGCATCCTAGTGACCACCACCCAATACAGAGAGCATCCTAGTGACCACCACCCAATACAGAGAGCATCCTAGTGACCACCACCCAATACAGAGAGCATCCTAGTGACCACCACCCAATACAGAGAGCATCCTAGTGACCACCACCCAATACAGAGAGCATCCTAGTGACCACCACCCAATACAGAGAGCATCCTAGTGACCACCACCCAATACAGAGAGCATCCTAGTGACCACCACCCAATACAGAGAGCATCCTAGTGACCACCACCCAATACAGAGAGCATCCTAGTGACCACCACCCAATACAGAGAGCATCCTAGTGACCACCACCCAATACAGAGAGCATCCTAGTGACCACCACCCAATACAGAGAGCATCCTAGTGACCACCACCCAATACAGAGAGCATCCTAGTGACCACCACCCAATACAGAGAGCATCCTAGTGACCACCACCCAATACAGAGAGCATCCTAGTGACCACCACCCAATACAGAGAGCATCCTAGTGACCACCACCCAATACAGAGAGCATCCTAGTGACCACCACCCAATACAGAGAGCATCCTAGTGACCACCACCCAATACAGAGAGCATCCTAGTGACCACCACCCAATACAGAGAGCATCCTAGTGACCACCACCCAATACAGAGAGCATCCTAGTGACCACCACCCAATACAGAGAGCATCCTAGTGACCACCACCCAATACAGAGAGCATCCTAGTGACCACCACCCAATACAGAGAGCATCCTAGTGACCACCACCCAATACAGAGAGCATCCTAGTGACCACCACCCAATACAGAGAGCATCCTAGTGACCACCACCCAATACAGAGAGCATCCTAGTGACCACCACCCAATACAGAGAGCATCCTAGTGACCACCACCCAATACAGAGAGCATCCTAGTGACCACCACCCAATACAGAGAGCATCCTAGTGACCACCACCCAATACAGAGAGCATCCTAGTGACCACCACCCAATACAGAGAGCATCCTAGTGACCACCACCCAATACAGAGAGCATCCTAGTGACCACCACCCAATACAGAGAGCATCCTAGTGACCACCACCCAATACAGAGAGCATCCTAGTGACCACCACCCAATACAGAGAGCATCCTAGTGACCACCACCCAATACAGAGAGCATCCTAGTGACCACCACCCAATACAGAGAGCATCCTAGTGACCACCACCCAATACAGAGAGCATCCTAGTGACCACCACCCAATACAGAGAGCATCCTAGTGACCACCACCCAATACAGAGAGCATCCTAGTGACCACCACCCAATACAGAGAGCATCCTAGTGACCACCACCCAATACAGAGAGCATCCTAGTGACCACCACCCAATACAGAGAGCATCCTAGTGACCACCACCCAATACAGAGAGCATCCTAGTGACCACCACCCAATACAGAGAGCATCCTAGTGACCACCACCCAATACAGAGAGCATCCTAGTGACCACCACCCAATACAGAGAGCATCCTAGTGACCACCACCCAATACAGAGAGCATCCTAGTGACCACCACCCAATACAGAGAGCATCCTAGTGACCACCACCCAATACAGAGAGCATCCTAGTGACCACCACCCAATACAGAGAGCATCCTAGTGACCACCACCCAATACAGAGAGCATCCTAGTGACCACCACCCAATACAGAGAGCATCCTAGTGACCACCACCCAATACAGAGAGCATCCTAGTGACCACCACCCAATACAGAGAGCATCCTAGTGACCACCACCCAATACAGAGAGCATCCTAGTGACCACCACCCAATACAGAGAGCATCCTAGTGACCACCACCCAATACAGAGAGCATCCTAGTGACCACCACCCAATACAGAGAGCATCCTAGTGACCACCACCCAATACAGAGAGCATCCTAGTGACCACCACCCAATACAGAGAGCATCCTAGTGACCACCACCCAATACAGAGAGCATCCTAGTGACCACCACCCAATACAGAGAGCATCCTAGTGACCACCACCCAATACAGAGAGCATCCTAGTGACCACCACCCAATACAGAGAGCATCCTAGTGACCACCACCCAATACAGAGAGCATCCTAGTGACCACCACCCAATACAGAGAGCATCCTAGTGACCACCACCCAATACAGAGAGCATCCTAGTGACCACCACCCAATACAGAGAGCATCCTAGTGACCACCACCCAATACAGAGAGCATCCTAGTGACCACCACCCAATACAGAGAGCATCCTAGTGACCACCACCCAATACAGAGAGCATCCTAGTGACCACCACCCAATACAGAGAGCATCCTAGTGACCACCACCCAATACAGAGAGCATCCTAGTGACCACCACCCAATACAGAGAGCATCCTAGTGACCACCACCCAATACAGAGAGCATCCTAGTGACCACCACCCAATACAGAGAGCATCCTAGTGACCACCACCCAATACAGAGAGCATCCTAGTGACCACCACCCAATACAGAGAGCATCCTAGTGACCACCACCCAATACAGAGAGCATCCTAGTGACCACCACCCAATACAGAGAGCATCCTAGTGACCACCACCCAATACAGAGAGCATCCTAGTGACCACCACCCAATACAGAGAGCATCCTAGTGACCACCACCCAATACAGAGAGCATCCTAGTGACCACCACCCAATACAGAGAGCATCCTAGTGACCACCACCCAATACAGAGAGCATCCTAGTGACCACCACCCAATACAGAGAGCATCCTAGTGACCACCACCCAATACAGAGAGCATCCTAGTGACCACCACCCAATACAGAGAGCATCCTAGTGACCACCACCCAATACAGAGAGCATCCTAGTGACCACCACCCAATACAGAGAGCATCCTAGTGACCACCACCCAATACAGAGAGCATCCTAGTGACCACCACCCAATACAGAGAGCATCCTAGTGACCACCACCCAATACAGAGAGCATCCTAGTGACCACCACCCAATACAGAGAGCATCCTAGTGACCACCACCCAATACAGAGAGCATCCTAGTGACCACCACCCAATACAGAGAGCATCCTAGTGACCACCACCCAATACAGAGAGCATCCTAGTGACCACCACCCAATACAGAGAGCATCCTAGTGACCACCACCCAATACAGAGAGCATCCTAGTGACCACCACCCAATACAGAGAGCATCCTAGTGACCACCACCCAATACAGAGAGCATCCTAGTGACCACCACCCAATACAGAGAGCATCCTAGTGACCACCACCCAATACAGAGAGCATCCTAGTGACCACCACCCAATACAGAGAGCATCCTAGTGACCACCACCCAATACAGAGAGCATCCTAGTGACCACCACCCAATACAGAGAGCATCCTAGTGACCACCACCCAATACAGAGAGCATCCTAGTGACCACCACCCAATACAGAGAGCATCCTAGTGACCACCACCCAATACAGAGAGCATCCTAGTGACCACCACCCAATACAGAGAGCATCCTAGTGACCACCACCCAATACAGAGAGCATCCTAGTGACCACCACCCAATACAGAGAGCATCCTAGTGACCACCACCCAATACAGAGAGCATCCTAGTGACCACCACCCAATACAGAGAGCATCCTAGTGACCACCACCCAATACAGAGAGCATCCTAGTGACCACCACCCAATACAGAGAGCATCCTAGTGACCACCACCCAATACAGAGAGCATCCTAGTGACCACCACCCAATACAGAGAGCATCCTAGTGACCACCACCCAATACAGAGAGCATCCTAGTGACCACCACCCAATACAGAGAGCATCCTAGTGACCACCACCCAATACAGAGAGCATCCTAGTGACCACCACCCAATACAGAGAGCATCCTAGTGACCACCACCCAATACAGAGAGCATCCTAGTGACCACCACCCAATACAGAGAGCATCCTAGTGACCACCACCCAATACAGAGAGCATCCTAGTGACCACCACCCAATACAGAGAGCATCCTAGTGACCACCACCCAATACAGAGAGCATCCTAGTGACCACCACCCAATACAGAGAGCATCCTAGTGACCACCACCCAATACAGAGAGCATCCTAGTGACCACCACCCAATACAGAGAGCATCCTAGTGACCACCACCCAATACAGAGAGCATCCTAGTGACCACCACCCAATACAGAGAGCATCCTAGTGACCACCACCCAATACAGAGAGCATCCTAGTGACCACCACCCAATACAGAGAGCATCCTAGTGACCACCACCCAATACAGAGAGCATCCTAGTGACCACCACCCAATACAGAGAGCATCCTAGTGACCACCACCCAATACAGAGAGCATCCTAGTGACCACCACCCAATACAGAGAGCATCCTAGTGACCACCACCCAATACAGAGAGCATCCTAGTGACCACCACCCAATACAGAGAGCATCCTAGTGACCACCACCCAATACAGAGAGCATCCTAGTGACCACCACCCAATACAGAGAGCATCCTAGTGACCACCACCCAATACAGAGAGCATCCTAGTGACCACCACCCAATACAGAGAGCATCCTAGTGACCACCACCCAATACAGAGAGCATCCTAGTGACCACCACCCAATACAGAGAGCATCCTAGTGACCACCACCCAATACAGAGAGCATCCTAGTGACCACCACCCAATACAGAGAGCATCCTAGTGACCACCACCCAATACAGAGAGCATCCTAGTGACCACCACCCAATACAGAGAGCATCCTAGTGACCACCACCCAATACAGAGAGCATCCTAGTGACCACCACCCAATACAGAGAGCATCCTAGTGACCACCACCCAATACAGATGAGTGTATGTATAGCTCCATGTATGAGTGTATGTATAGCTCCATGTATGAGTGTATGTATGTATAGCTCCATGTATGAAACTTCAATCAAAATAACCTCTGGGTCTCAGATTTAGTTATGACCCAGAGGTTATTTTGATTGAAGTCTGATAGCTGTAGAAGGAGCATTAGAGAACTGGACCTCCTACTGTGGGACTTAATATCAATTATCGCTGTATGTGCCTTATGATATCTTCTGAGGTGAAAAAACACACATATTGAACTATCTTTATGAGTGCTGTATATATTTATATGTTATTGTGTTGATAACTATTTTTACTTATTTTTTTATAAATAAAGTGTTATATTGTTTTCACCAGTTGTGTTCACATAATATAGATAAGTACTTTCTAGCGCAGCACTTCATGTTTTCTCAGGCTTCAGTCCAGTTTGTGACCTTCCGCCGCTGATAGTGGTAGGTGATATACTGTAAAGATCACAGCCCATAAATCATTAAACCCAGGGCCTGATTAAGGGATTTAGGGTCCTGGCTGCTCGCCCTCGCTTTCCAGGCCAGGCTAAAGTGTGGTGGGTAAAAAAACAACTTTACCCTTCATTTAAAATCCAGCTTTCATCATTCCCTCTCCGTCTTTATGTTCCTATATTTTTGACCCTCAGCTCCATTTAAAAGGGTCATAACAAGCTTTGTCCCTCATTTTGGTTTCATTAAAATCTCTGCTGCATAACAGAACAGAGGCATGTAGAGGTGTTACTGAGGGTGTGTGTGTGTGTGTGTGTGCATGTTTGTGTGTGCGAGAGCGTGTGTGTGTGTGTGTGTGTGTGCGTGTTTGTCAGGGAATTAGACTGTAATGTAGCAGAGGTTGATGTGTGTAAAATTGTGAAGAGCTACTTAATATGATGCACTGTTAAAATATAAAACATATGTAAAATGNNNTTGTGTGTGTGTGTGCGTGTGTGTGTGTGTGTGCGTGTGTGTGTGTGTGCGTGTGCGTGTTTGTGTGTGCGTGTGTGTTGATGGTCACCGTCAGTGGCTGTCCAAGTATGATTCATTGTCTTCAGCCTTTACCATGGGAATACAGTGTAATAAAAACATTACTACAGTGGTTGGACAATGAATTATTCATTTTTCTCAGGTTTGGCATCATGATAATAGACTCATAGTCAGCTGAACAAGACACTGACAGCCGCCAGAGTAAAAACCGTTATCAGAGCCAAGAGTGGCCCAACCAAGTACTGACGGGGTAAATGCTCACCTGGTGCAGGCCAATCCTGTTACATAAAATATAAGCTTATAGAAAGTATTGTCATTATTTTATCAAAATGATACAAGAAACTGAAAAATTCCTAATTCATTGTCCAACCCCTGTGCCCCCCAATCTCTCATAGACATATATGCACTTTATTGAATATTATACTAATTTGTAGCCTTAGGGAAAAACAGACATATTCGAGTCATTTATTTATTGCCGTTGTTTGTTTATTGAACACAGTGATTTTAGACGCTGGAAATCATTATTATGTGATTATTATGATTCAGACGCTGTCTAGCTGTAATGTATGGGATAATATTCTCCGGCTCCAGGCAGCGGCATAGGGGAGCAATTTTTGCGGCCTGGCTTTATCAGGATACTGGTAGACAGACAGGGATTGGCCTCGTTACATAAACCTCCCCAGTATATTGATTGGTCAGTATTAAGGGAGGCGGAGCGACAGCTGTCAAACCACCATCCACCGCCATACTCTGCTGCGCAATTCTTATACCACCGGTCGTTGTCCACGTCTGTCGTGGAGAACCTCATGTTGTCATGTGTCCCCGTCTCGTTCATGATGGTCAAGGCATCTCCTGCGTTCCCAGAGTAGTCTCCCAGCCTCAGAGCGTAGCCGTTCTTCTCACTGTCTACCCGAAAGCTGTCATAGTCGGCATAGTGCTCGACGCCCAGGCTGTCCACCAGGAGGAACCTGACCGTGAAGACATTCTGCCTGGTCAGGAGATACATCAGCTCGTTGCCCAGCCAATGGTCCCCTTTTAGATTACCAAACCCCTCTCTGTACGACTTCCAGTCCTGTGACCCGAAGGAGGACTTGTTCTGATGGGTGTTCCTCTGCAGGACCGTCCAGCCGCCCCCCTGAGCACTAAGGTCACAGTACACCACCAACGGGGGAGAGTCCTTGGGCCAAACCACATAGAGACCACTTTTTCTTCTCCAGTTCAGAAAAGCCGCTTTACAGTCTTTCGACACAAGTTCTTTAAAGAAAAAATAGTGATAATTAGATGATGAGAGTCACAATATTTGCCTCGCAAATGCAGCCTCCTGGGGACCATTAAATAGGATGAGATTTTATTAAAACTGAGACCAACAACTTTATATTATAATTAACATTATACCATAAAAATGACACTTTGCCAACAGGACATAATAATGCAAAGAATGCTTCTTATTATACATAATAATAATAATAATAATAATAATAGTAGTAGTGATATTGTGAGGGGTCTCATACTTTGGGATATGTTGGCAAAATAGCGAAATATATCTTTATTTAGTCAGTTACACTTCCAGTGCGCCAAAGTAACAAGTATTCAGAGCAACGTAATGTTGTATCTTGCTAATGGAAGAGCATAAGGGGCACGACAGGGGAATTACAAAGGCACGTACATAATTCCCCTGTCTAGAAGGTTGTGCGCATACACACAACATTCTTATGACGCCGTAAGGGTCAGCAAAGGTAACGTATGTTACATACGCCGGCTCTGTCCCCCCCACTACGAATGTCGTATCTCCGCCTTCAAGGTGAAGATAGACACGGTAATGAGGGGACAGGGCGGGGGAAGCCCGATTGCGATCAGGTATGTAAGGCCGCATACGTGATCGTAAAAGTTACGGTAGGAACTGGATTCACTACTGAAAGTGTGGAGTACAGAGGGCGTGCGCTTCCCGCCAGAACGGAAGCAATGACCTTGGGCGCCCAGAAGGCGTCCGTAGGTCTGGATCTGGCCCACTCACTAAATACGCTATCAGCAAGCGGAATATGACCCTATTGTGGAAGTCTTGACCCCTCAATGTTCTCCCTCACCTTTGTAGACGCCAGAATACGGGACGTTGAGAAGCCCTCTCAGATCCTGGGTGCTCAGCAGGTGTCCGTTAGCGATCTGTTGGTACAGATCTATTCGGCTTACGTGGGTCAGCGCTTCACATGTTATAAGGGTCCAGGTAATGGAGACGCCCAGGTAAAAGGCCCAGTGAGGAGTCATTCTGATAACACAGAACAGCATTACCAGCATTACAGGAGTCACAAAAATCTCTGAAAAAATAAACCTTACTTTTATCTAATGAGAAAGTCACCAATATCTCTAAAAGTCACATTTTATATAATGAATGTTATGGGAATAATTTAAAACTATGCAGAACATTATAGTTTAGAAAAGTTTATTATTAGTTTTAGATTTATTATTTTCTTTTCTTTATAATCGTGGGGTTGATCAATGTTTACACCTGAGCAATACCATGTTGAAATGCAAGGGAAGCTAAATTTAAATCGTGAAAGCAAAATTGGAATTGAGAGGTGAAATTTCTTAACTTAGACATAGAGTAATGCAATTTTTGAGTTTTATGTGCAAAAGTAAAATACTTTCCAAAAGAATTGGAAACTATTTTGCCCTTTCTCTCATCTCTGGGTCACCCCTGTGAGTCTTAGTTCTCTTGCTGCAACCACAAGAAACATTCCTATGAATGGCAGCACCTGGTTCTTACTTTTTTTTTATTCTGAAGCCCTGTTCTGGTGGAAGAAGAGAGGTGTCATTATTGCTGTCAATCCATCAGTTGTGAAACTACAAGTCCCATCAATCTTTGCTAGATGTTAGCTACGCTGCTGGAATATACTGAGAGCTCAACCTTCACAACTTCTGGAGGGCAGATCTAAAGTGCTTCATACACACTTAATACACTCGTAAAATCTTATTCAGTCCTTTACATAGGGTGTAATTATCATCAGCAACACTTACTTAACCTAGTTAACAATTACAGCTCTAGCTGCACTCTAGCTATTAATTCATTATATGATGTTAGAGTCAGGTATTAAGGAAAGAGATTCCAAAACTTACGCTGTTCCTGATTGCAGACGCCAGCCGGGCAGAATGCTTACCCTGGCATCTCTCTTTTATTTTATATGCCAGTGGAACTCAGGGGGACGTATGAGCTGTTTGTGAAAGGAGTTTAGGATAGGAGCAGACAGTAAAATCCTACATGAATAAACACATCCAGGAAATGTATCTGTGCCAAGAGAAGATCGCATCTTGTGAAAAAAATATCATTTACAAATAGAGCGTGTCAAGGGAAATGTGACTTTATATATGAGTGGTGACACACTGACGTTTGTTTGTAGAAATAAATGGACAGTTTTCAGAATTCGGTAAAAATAAATCTCAAGATTTTCAAAAAATGATTAATATTTTGCAGCATTGTACGAAGTGTAAACAAAAAAAATTATACATAAATTAACCAGCAAATCTAGTGCAAAACCTAAAATACTACCAATTTATACAGCAAGAAGGGAGCTTCTGCTTTTAGGATGGCAGCAGTCAGATAGTGAGAGGTATTGTAAGCGTCATCTGAATCCCTCGTTGTGCTTTTTTTCTCCAGTATCACAGATATGAATGAAGGAAGAAGAGGAAGAAACATCTAGTGTCATATGTCTCAATACATTATTTTATTCCAACATATCACAGTTTCCAATACATAAAACATAGAATTGTGGTTTCCCTTCCCACAAACAAGGGAGTCCTAAATGACAGATGTAGATCTTTCCGGGGGCCTGCAGCCTGGGTTCCGAGGTTCCTGCTGGATGATGTTCCGGGATAGATGGTTAGAAACCGTCTGCTAGTGGAGAGGTCCTCAGTGGTTCTGTGTGTGCTTACTGCTGACGCGTTTCGAGCCATTTGCGGCTCTTTTTCAAAGTGGTCGCCACTGGGTGCTCTAGGCAAAGTAGTGTAAGTGGGGAATACCTCAAATGGCGCTTAAACGGAATGCTGCTTCTAATAGTGACGGTATAATCCACACAATATACCAGAATAAATAGTCAAATAAAGAATAGAAACACTATATGGGCGCAAGACTAGAAACACTAATTAAAATTAAACAGTGAATACAATTGCAACACCGCCTAATATGAAGTGTGTTTTACACAGGACTATAACCAAAAATTCCTTGGTTTCAAAAGTGACAAATAATAAGTGAAAAAACAATGATCGGTGGAATAAGTAAATAAATGTGCTTTAAATTTAACAATAAGGGGTGTCAGCTTTAGATATAGCTGAATAGACTCCTTCCTGCAATTAACAAAAATCCAATGACCCTGGGTGAACGTTCTGTGTTAGTAGCTTACAGTGGTGTAAAAATATAGTGACACAAATCAGCCAAAAATGAATGGGGTAATAACCATAGAATGCACATCAATGCTGGAACCCGTGAACTGAACAATCAATCAAAATGTAAATGTAAAATACAAACAAAATCAAATCCAAAAATAAGTGTCCAAAAAAATGAAAACGGGGGATGTAAAGTCCTGCTTACAGTCTTTTATTGCAGTCCATAAGAAAGTCCTGGAGGTATGTCTAGGTTTTGCTGTTTCTTGTTCTCTTTGATCTGTAGGACGCAGTATCAGTAAGGGGCAGAGTCTCCGAGCGGGAAA
This sequence comes from Limnodynastes dumerilii, assembly GCA_011038615.1. NCBI lineage: Eukaryota > Metazoa > Chordata > Amphibia > Anura > Limnodynastidae > Limnodynastes > Limnodynastes dumerilii. The sequence continues at coordinate 91,312 of WWET01004858.1, forward strand.
AGGCACCACGAGTGCCGCTGACAAGCAGAGACTTCAATGGAAGTAGTAACATTGCACTTCTGCTGTGGACCAAATCGAGTGTGTTTTTTTTCTTTCCTCCGTATACATATAGAAAAAAGGGGATACTCAGAATGTGTAAAACCGTAGAAAACTTTAATTACAATAGGGAAAATACATTTAAGAAACATTTAAAACATTTAAAAAACATTTAAGTGAAGGCAAATTAGCATAAAATGGATAAATTAAAAACCCCCAAGGATGTTAGACCCGGGATATTCTAAGACTTCTACAGCAGAACGACTAAGACGTCATCCACACTTGTATTAAACACTACCAACGCGTTTCGACCTTCATCTTTATCAAGGCAGTCCTCTAGGCAAGTTAGGCCCTTTGAAGAGACGGGGGCCGTGGTTGGAGACTGCACTGCACACTTTCTGACAGCTGTGTCTACTTCCCCCCATCTATATAATACAGAGGTTATATGAGGGTGGGGGCTGGATGATACCTCCTAACTGTCCCGATTTCGGGTGACTGTCCCACTTCCCTGCTTGCCTTTTAGTTTGTCCCAGATTTTTATTTTGTCTTGTGTAGCCCCACCACAGAGGTGGGGTTTATTAGGAAATGGGTCGGGACCAGGGGGGGCAATGAGGCATGGCGTTTTCGGGATTGTAAATGTTGGGAGGTATACAGGATTGTAGGAGCACCTTCCTGAAGCCAGACTCCAGGGTGGAGCAAACCTTTTTGTGGGTGACTGTCCCAATTAGGCCTGGCTTCAGGGACTGATGAGAGGTATAGCCTGATACACACTGCGTAGCAAGGAGGTTTATAAAGTATGGGGGGTTCAGAATAAGAATCTAGGAATTGCTGTATCAAGGAGATGACAACAAGAGCGACCCACGTGTTTTATCATATGTAGGTGATGTGTTCATTCTAAATCAGGGTTGCCAACTTTTGCAAATGAATATTAGGGAGATTGTACCTGTACCACCAAAGGAGTGTGTCCTGTTCCACCAAAGGAGTGTGTCCTGTTCCACCAAAGGGGTGTGTCCAGTACTGCCAAAGGGGAGTGTCCTGTACTGCCAAAGGGGTGTGTCCTGTACTGCCAAAGGGGTGTGTCCTGTACTGCCAAAGGGGTGTGTACTTTGGAGAGTTGCATTTGTCTGTATCTTGTACTGCGTTAGGCTGTTGCCTTTCAATGCATTTAATGGGTATAAAGGCAATTGAGAATGTAGAATTACATATACAAACTAATATTAACTGCATTTTTATTGCTAATCAACATTAAATAGTAAAATAAAACAGTCATTAACACTACAATAAGATCCTTTTATTCTCTGGTATTAAATCACTAACATCGAGCCAGGTTCTGGATCTCACATCGTTTCATGGGCTTTTTCTCTATATGCAGCGATAACCTTCGTTGTCGTGGAATATGACGGGATTCTGTGCACATAACTGACACCATTAAACTTTATTCTCCTTTTTATAAGACGTTATAAGGACTTTTACAGGGACTCATTCTCCAGCGTGCAAAGATAATAAATGCTATAACAAGGTAAACAGCGCCTTACTCTCACCCGCAGCAGCTGGTAGAGCTAGCCTGGCATGCTACCAGGGCGGTAATGCCAGTGAATGCCAGCCGGACACTCTGAGTGTAGCCAGTTCTTGTTTCCGTATATACGGAATGATTGAGATTTCTTATCTTTATTCTGGATTTCCACCAACCTTTTATTATCAACTTTTCTATGACACTTTCTTCAAGACACCCCGTAGTCCTATAGACAGGCCCCATAGGAAGACTGAGCAGGCCTGACTGCATGACAGAAGCTGTCAGAGATTGATAGCTTAAAACAGTGCTCGGTGCTCCATTTATGGGTGCTGAGCACTACAGCGCTATATATATATACATGCATACACTTATACATGGAGCTATACATACACTCATACATAGAGCTATACATACACTCATACATGGAGCTATACATACATACTCTTATACATGGAGCTATACATACACTCATACATGGAGCTATACATACATACACCACCAGATCCTGTCCCCTATAGACCTGTCACATACACCACCAGATCCTGTCCCCTATAGACCTGTCACATACACCACCAGATCCTGTCCCCTATAGACCTGTCACATACACCACCAGATCCTGTCCCCTATAGACCTGTCACATACACCACCAGATCCTGTCCCCTATAGACCTGTCACATACACCACCAGATCCTGTCCCCTATAGACCTGTCACATACACCACCAGATCCTGTCCCCTATAGACCTGTCACATACACCACCAGATCCTGTCCCCTATAGACCTGTCACATACACCACCAGATCCTGTCCCCTATAGACCTGTCACATACACCACCAGATCCTGTCCCCTATAGACCTGTCACATACACCACCAGATCCTGTCCCCTATAGACCTGTCACATACACCACCAGATCCTGTCCCCTATAGACCTGTCACATACACCACCAGATCCTGTCCCCTATAGACCTGTCACATACACCACCAGATCCTGTCCCCTATAGACCTGTCACATACACCACCAGATCCTGTCCCCTATAGACCTGTCACATACACCACCAGATCCTGTCCCCTATAGACCTGTCACATACACCACCAGATCCTGTCCCCTATAGACCTGTCACATACACCACCAGATCCTGTCCCCTATAGACCTGTCACATACACCACCAGATCCTGTCCCCTATAGACCTGTCACATACACCACCAGATCCTGTCCCCTATAGACCTGTCACATACACCACCAGATCCTGTCCCCTATAGACCTGTCACATACACCACCAGATCCTGTCCCCTATAGACCTGTCACATACACCACCAGATCCTGTCCCCTATAGACCTGTCACATACACCACCAGATCCTGTCCCCTATAGACCTGTCACATACACCACCAGATCCTGTCCCCTATAGACCTGTCACATACACCACCAGATCCTGTCCCCTATAGACCTGTCACATACACCACCAGATCCTGTCCCCTATAGACCTGTCACATACACCACCAGATCCTGTCCCCTATAGACCTGTCACATACACCACCAGATCCTGTCCCCTATAGACCTGTCACATACACCACCAGATCCTGTCCCCTATAGACCTGTCACATACACCACCAGATCCTGTCCCCTATAGACCTGTCACATACACCACCAGATCCTGTCCCCTATAGACCTGTCACATACACCACCAGATCCTGTCCCCTATAGACCTGTCACATACACCACCAGATCCTGTCCCCTATAGACCTGTCACATACACCACCAGATCCTGTCCCCTATAGACCTGTCACATACACCACCAGATCCTGTCCCCTATAGACCTGTCACATACACCACCAGATCCTGTCCCCTATAGACCTGTCACATACACCACCAGATCCTGTCCCCTATAGACCTGTCACATACACCACCAGATCCTGTCCCCTATAGACCTGTCACATACACCACCAGATCCTGTCCCCTATAGACCTGTCACATACACCACCAGATCCTGTCCCCTATAGACCTGTCACATACACCACCAGATCCTGTCCCCTATAGACCTGTCACATACACCACCAGATCCTGTCCCCTATAGACCTGTCACATACACCACCAGATCCTGTCCCCTATAGACCTGTCACATACACCACCAGATCCTGTCCCCTATAGACCTGTCACATACACCACCAGATCCTGTCCCCTATAGACCTGTCACATACACCACCAGATCCTGTCCCCTATAGACCTGTCACATACACCACCAGATCCTGTCCCCTATAGACCTGTCACATACACCACCAGATCCTGTCCCCTATAGACCTGTCACATACACCACCAGATCCTGTCCCCTATAGACCTGTCACATACACCACCAGATCCTGTCCCCTATAGACCTGTCACATACACCACCAGATCCTGTCCCCTATAGACCTGTCACATACACCACCAGATCCTGTCCCCTATAGACCTGTCACATACACCACCAGATCCTGTCCCCTATAGACCTGTCACATACACCACCAGATCCTGTCCCCTATAGACCTGTCACATACACCACCAGATCCTGTCCCCTATAGACCTGTCACATACACCACCAGATCCTGTCCCCTATAGACCTGTCACATACACCACCAGATCCTGTCCCCTATAGACCTGTCACATACACCACCAGATCCTGTCCCCTATAGACCTGTCACATACACCACCAGATCCTGTCCCCTATAGACCTGTCACATACACCACCAGATCCTGTCCCCTATAGACCTGTCACATACACCACCAGATCCTGTCCCCTATAGACCTGTCACATACACCACCAGATCCTGTCCCCTATAGACCTGTCACATACACCACCAGATCCTGTCCCCTATAGACCTGTCACATACACCACCAGATCCTGTCCCCTATAGACCTGTCACATACACCACCAGATCCTGTCCCCTATAGACCTGTCACATACACCACCAGATCCTGTCCCCTATAGACCTGTCACATACACCACCAGATCCTGTCCCCTATAGACCTGTCACATACACCACCAGATCCTGTCCCCTATAGACCTGTCACATACACCACCAGATCCTGTCCCCTATAGACCTGTCACATACACCACCAGATCCTGTCCCCTATAGACCTGTCACATACACCACCAGATCCTGTCCCCTATAGACCTGTCACATACACCACCAGATCCTGTCCCCTATAGACCTGTCACATACACCACCAGATCCTGTCCCCTATAGACCTGTCACATACACCACCAGATCCTGTCCCCTATAGACCTGTCACATACACCACCAGATCCTGTCCCCTATAGACCTGTCACATACACCACCAGATCCTGTCCCCTATAGACCTGTCACATACACCACCAGATCCTGTCCCCTATAGACCTGTCACATACACCACCAGATCCTGTCCCCTATAGACCTGTCACATACACCACCAGATCCTGTCCCCTATAGACCTGTCACATACACCACCAGATCCTGTCCCCTATAGACCTGTCACATACACCACCAGATCCTGTCCCCTATAGACCTGTCACATACACCACCAGATCCTGTCCCCTATAGACCTGTCACATACACCACCAGATCCTGTCCCCTATAGACCTGTCACATACACCACCAGATCCTGTCCCCTATAGACCTGTCACATACACCACCAGATCCTGTCCCCTATAGACCTGTCACATACACCACCAGATCCTGTCCCCTATAGACCTGTCACATACACCACCAGATCCTGTCCCCTATAGACCTGTCACATACACCACCAGATCCTGTCCCCTATAGACCTGTCACATACACCACCAGATCCTGTCCCCTATAGACCTGTCACATACACCACCAGATCCTGTCCCCTATAGACCTGTCACATACACCACCAGATCCTGTCCCCTATAGACCTGTCACATACACCACCAGATCCTGTCCCCTATAGACCTGTCACATACACCACCAGATCCTGTCCCCTATAGACCTGTCACATACACCACCAGATCCTGTCCCCTATAGACCTGTCACATACACCACCAGATCCTGTCCCCTATAGACCTGTCACATACACCACCAGATCCTGTCCCCTATAGACCTGTCACATACACCACCAGATCCTGTCCCCTATAGACCTGTCACATACACCACCAGATCCTGTCCCCTATAGACCTGTCACATACACCACCAGATCCTGTCCCCTATAGACCTGTCACATACACCACCAGATCCTGTCCCCTATAGACCTGTCACATACACCACCAGATCCTGTCCCCTATAGACCTGTCACATACACCACCAGATCCTGTCCCCTATAGACCTGTCACATACACCACCAGATCCTGTCCCCTATAGACCTGTCACATACACCACCAGATCCTGTCCCCTATAGACCTGTCACATACACCACCAGATCCTGTCCCCTATAGACCTGTCACATACACCACCAGATCCTGTCCCCTATAGACCTGTCACATACACCACCAGATCCTGTCCCCTATAGACCTGTCACATACACCACCAGATCCTGTCCCCTATAGACCTGTCACATACACCACCAGATCCTGTCCCCTATAGACCTGTCACATACACCACCAGATCCTGTCCCCTATAGACCTGTCACATACACCACCAGATCCTGTCCCCTATAGACCTGTCACATACACCACCAGATCCTGTCCCCTATAGACCTGTCACATACACCACCAGATCCTGTCCCCTATAGACCTGTCACATACACCACCAGATCCTGTCCCCTATAGACCTGTCACATACACCACCAGATCCTGTCCCCTATAGACCTGTCACATACACCACCAGATCCTGTCCCCTATAGACCTGTCACATACACCACCAGATCCTGTCCCCTATAGACCTGTCACATACACCACCAGATCCTGTCCCCTATAGACCTGTCACATACACCACCAGATCCTGTCCCCTATAGACCTGTCACATACACCACCAGATCCTGTCCCCTATAGACCTGTCACATACACCACCAGATCCTGTCCCCTATAGACCTGTCACATACACCACCAGATCCTGTCCCCTATAGACCTGTCACATACACCACCAGATCCTGTCCCCTATAGACCTGTCACATACACCACCAGATCCTGTCCCCTATAGACCTGTCACATACACCACCAGATCCTGTCCCCTATAGACCTGTCACATACACCACCAGATCCTGTCCCCTATAGACCTGTCACATACACCACCAGATCCTGTCCCCTATAGACCTGTCACATACACCACCAGATCCTGTCCCCTATAGACCTGTCACATACACCACCAGATCCTGTCCCCTATAGACCTGTCACATACACCACCAGATCCTGTCCCCTATAGACCTGTCACATACACCACCAGATCCTGTCCCCTATAGACCTGTCACATACACCACCAGATCCTGTCCCCTATAGACCTGTCACATACACCACCAGATCCTGTCCCCTATAGACCTGTCACATACACCACCAGATCCTGTCCCCTATAGACCTGTCACATACACCACCAGATCCTGTCCCCTATAGACCTGTCACATACACCACCAGATCCTGTCCCCTATAGACCTGTCACATACACCACCAGATCCTGTCCCCTATAGACCTGTCACATACACCACCAGATCCTGTCCCCTATAGACCTGTCACATACACCACCAGATCCTGTCCCCTATAGACCTGTCACATACACCACCAGATCCTGTCCCCTATAGACCTGTCACATACACCACCAGATCCTGTCCCCTATAGACCTGTCACATACACCACCAGATCCTGTCCCCTATAGACCTGTCACATACACCACCAGATCCTGTCCCCTATAGACCTGTCACATACACCACCAGATCCTGTCCCCTATAGACCTGTCACATACACCACCAGATCCTGTCCCCTATAGACCTGTCACATACACCACCAGATCCTGTCCCCTATAGACCTGTCACATACACCACCAGATCCTGTCCCCTATAGACCTGTCACATACACCACCAGATCCTGTCCCCTATAGACCTGTCACATACACCACCAGATCCTGTCCCCTATAGACCTGTCACATACACCACCAGATCCTGTCCCCTATAGACCTGTCACATACACCACCAGATCCTGTCCCCTATAGACCTGTCACATACACCACCAGATCCTGTCCCCTATAGACCTGTCACATACACCACCAGATCCTGTCCCCTATAGACCTGTCACATACACCACCAGATCCTGTCCCCTATAGACCTGTCACATACACCACCAGATCCTGTCCCCTATAGACCTGTCACATACACCACCAGATCCTGTCCCCTATAGACCTGTCACATACACCACCAGATCCTGTCCCCTATAGACCTGTCACATACACCACCAGATCCTGTCCCCTATAGACCTGTCACATACACCACCAGATCCTGTCCCCTATAGACCTGTCACATACACCACCAGATCCTGTCCCCTATAGACCTGTCACATACACCACCAGATCCTGTCCCCTATAGACCTGTCACATACACCACCAGATCCTGTCCCCTATAGACCTGTCACATACACCACCAGATCCTGTCCCCTATAGACCTGTCACATACACCACCAGATCCTGTCCCCTATAGACCTGTCACATACACCACCAGATCCTGTCCCCTATAGACCTGTCACATACACCACCAGATCCTGTCCCCTATAGACCTGTCACATACACCACCAGATCCTGTCCCCTATAGACCTGTCACATACACCACCAGATCCTGTCCCCTATAGACCTGTCACATACACCACCAGATCCTGTCCCCTATAGACCTGTCACATACACCACCAGATCCTGTCCCCTATAGACCTGTCACATACACCACCAGATCCTGTCCCCTATAGACCTGTCACATACACCACCAGATCCTGTCCCCTATAGACCTGTCACATACACCACCAGATCCTGTCCCCTATAGACCTGTCACATACACCACCAGATCCTGTCCCCTATAGACCTGTCACATACACCACCAGATCCTGTCCCCTATAGACCTGTCACATACACCACCAGATCCTGTCCCCTATAGACCTGTCACATACACCACCAGATCCTGTCCCCTATAGACCTGTCACATACACCACCAGATCCTGTCCCCTATAGACCTGTCACATACACCACCAGATCCTGTCCCCTATAGACCTGTCACATACACCACCAGATCCTGTCCCCTATAGACCTGTCACATACACCACCAGATCCTGTCCCCTATAGACCTGTCACATACACCACCAGATCCTGTCCCCTATAGACCTGTCACATACACCACCAGATCCTGTCCCCTATAGACCTGTCACATACACCACCAGATCCTGTCCCCTATAGACCTGTCACATACACCACCAGATCCTGTCCCCTATAGACCTGTCACATACACCACCAGATCCTGTCCCCTATAGACCTGTCACATACACCACCAGATCCTGTCCCCTATAGACCTGTCACATACACCACCAGATCCTGTCCCCTATAGACCTGTCACATACACCACCAGATCCTGTCCCCTATAGACCTGTCACATACACCACCAGATCCTGTCCCCTATAGACCTGTCACATACACCACCAGATCCTGTCCCCTATAGACCTGTCACATACACCACCAGATCCTGTCCCCTATAGACCTGTCACATACACCACCAGATCCTGTCCCCTATAGACCTGTCACATACACCACCAGATCCTGTCCCCTATAGACCTGTCACATACACCACCAGATCCTGTCCCCTATAGACCTGTCACATACACCACCAGATCCTGTCCCCTATAGACCTGTCACATACACCACCAGATCCTGTCCCCTATAGACCTGTCACATACACCACCAGATCCTGTCCCCTATAGACCTGTCACATACACCACCAGATCCTGTCCCCTATAGACCTGTCACATACACCACCAGATCCTGTCCCCTATAGACCTGTCACATACACCACCAGATCCTGTCCCCTATAGACCTGTCACATACACCACCAGATCCTGTCCCCTATAGACCTGTCACATACACCACCAGATCCTGTCCCCTATAGACCTGTCACATACACCACCAGATCCTGTCCCCTATAGACCTGTCACATACACCACCAGATCCTGTCCCCTATAGACCTGTCACATACACCACCAGATCCTGTCCCCTATAGACCTGTCACATACACCACCAGATCCTGTCCCCTATAGACCTGTCACATACACCACCAGATCCTGTCCCCTATAGACCTGTCACATACACCACCAGATCCTGTCCCCTATAGACCTGTCACATACACCACCAGATCCTGTCCCCTATAGACCTGTCACATACACCACCAGATCCTGTCCCCTATAGACCTGTCACATACACCACCAGATCCTGTCCCCTATAGACCTGTCACATACACCACCAGATCCTGTCCCCTATAGACCTGTCACATACACCACCAGATCCTGTCCCCTATAGACCTGTCACATACACCACCAGATCCTGTCCCCTATAGACCTGTCACATACACCACCAGATCCTGTCCCCTATAGACCTGTCACATACACCACCAGATCCTGTCCCCTATAGACCTGTCACATACACCACCAGATCCTGTCCCCTATAGACCTGTCACATACACCACCAGATCCTGTCCCCTATAGACCTGTCACATACACCACCAGATCCTGTCCCCTATAGACCTGTCACATACACCACCAGATCCTGTCCCCTATAGACCTGTCACATACACCACCAGATCCTGTCCCCTATAGACCTGTCACATACCAGATCCTGTCCCCTATAGACCTGTCACATACCGACCAGATCCTGTCCCCCCATAGACCTGTCACATACACTGTCCAGATCCTATCCCCCTATAGACCTGTCACGTACACTGACCAGATCCTGTCCCCTATAGACCTGTCAAACTGACCAGACCCTTTCCCCTATAGATCTGTCACATACACTGACCAGACCCTTTCCCCTATAGATCTATCATATACCCGGGCCAGATCCTGTCCCCTATAGCCCCGTTCTGTCCTCTATAGATCTGCAGTACAGACCTATTCCCTTTTTCTATAAATCTGGTGCACAGACCAGATCCTGTCCCTTATAGATCTGTCATACTGTCCTGATCCTGCCACCTATAGATCTGTCACACATGCCAACCAGATCCTATCAACCATAGACCTGCCGCATACACCGACCAGATCCTGTCCCCTATAGACCTGTCACTGACCAGATTGGGTGCACACACTGACCCTTATAGACCTTTCATACAGACCCCATCCTTTAATCTATAGGAATGTCACACTGACCATATTCTGTCCCCTATAGATCTTTCATACATACCCGATTCTGACCCCTATAGATGGTGATATAGATTGCTGAATTTCTTTAACCCCTTTTAGTTTTTTCTTTACCCTGTTCGTGTTTTGTTTATATTATATTCCGCATAGGGTACCTCTTAGCCCATCACCATCCCCTATACATCACTGCCGCCTATAGATCATTATTGTCACCCGTCATCATCCATCTTCCTGTTGTCTCCTATAGCACCTTGACCTACACCTGTCACCTATAGCTCTCTGTCACCCTTACACCCCGGGTGTCCCTTCATTGTCTATATCCCGCCTCCCTTGTGCCAGTATAGCGATCACCTTACCTACCCTACCCCAGGACACCCTGCTCGGCCACAGTATGAGGCTCTATCTACCCGGACCGGCGCCCCCTTTGACCTGCCAGTGGTACTGAGGATTGGGAAGAAGACACCCTCGTTGGTGCCATCTGGGAGACCCGTTTCTCACCACAAACTGCAAAAGTGGCTCTTATATGAAGGTAAAGTTGTGTCCATGGTGTGACTGTGTAACAGCCTGGTCTCCGGGGCCCCTCACATGACCCGTGGAGTCCCTCTGGCCCCTGTGTTGAGGTGTGTGCTCAGCCTCCATGCTGTGTGTGTAATAAGTGTGTGAATGGCCTGGGATCGTCCTGTTTGTGACTTTGCCCGGGATGACGCTGACGGGGTCTGAGGGATTCGAGAGACACAGGATGACGTCATTATACCGCTCGGTGTGGTCACGGTGAATGGCCGTGTTATTGCATTATATCATGCATTGCGTTATTCTGTGTAACGGCGGCTGAAAGTGACAAGCGTGGCGCAGATAAGGTGCAGACCACGGTAACTCGGTAATGATATTGTTCAGTACACAGGAACGGGAGAAATATCATTAGCAGGCAGCAGGCAGCCCGTGTGAGCGCAGTTATTAATCTGTGCTTTGTGAAATTCCCTGACAGCCAAGTGACTAATCCGTGTCTCGCAGAATCCCGTCACCTCGCGGACGTGTCAGGGGTGATTCCGTGTCTTATCGCACCACGAGGAGCGGACACAGAGCCGGGGGCAACAGTGAAGAAAGGGGCAAATCTGCACCTGGGCAGAACGTGTTACATGCTGGAGGAGGCAGATGTAAACTGTGCAGATGGAATTAGAGTTCAGAAGCGATTGGTGTTTCCTAGCTCAACTCTAAATCACAGAGTACGGGTAAAGCTGGCCGGTATCTGCACACAATGAGCGTTTCCCGGTATGCACAGAAATAATATACATTTCCAGCGCTCCCGTGGCTATCTGGCATCTACAGGTGCAGATCACCGCGGAATCCACGTGGGTAATAGCAGAAGAGAGACGCCCTCTACTGGCGCTTCTCAGTCCTCTCTGGGGCTCAGTCGCTGCACTTTCTGTCCGTGGAGTGAAATTAGCGCCATCACTCAGTGATATACAGCAGCGGAGCTTGTATCTTATCCCTGTGATTGGACGACTTCCGGTAGATATCTGATGCACTGCGCTGTGTAATATGCTGGCGATATAAAGTAATAATAAGGGTTCAGGATCAGTAATCCATAGGTGTCAAGTCTCCGGGAATGTCCTCAAGACTCTGGAGTTTGGGGAAGCGGGGGTGATCCCCGCCATTGTGAAGATGGTCAATCGTTACGGCTCCGCCCATTGCGTCACAATGCTTTGGATCAAAGCCTTAAACAGTGGAGCAAATCTTAGGGACGAAATAAGGAGCCTTTTTAACCCCACCATGGGGCCTATTTACCTGAACCAAGCGGTCCAGGGAAGAGGGGGGTTGCAGGGATGAAATATTGGCGAGTGTGATACAATACCGGAAAATACCAGTTCTCCGGACAAAATGATGGCGGCTACTTGTAGGTGTTTCTCAGATCCTCTAGACTAGTGGAGCAGTGGCCCTAGACTGTGGCAGGCCGGGAACGGTGGCAGCACGGAGGCCTGTGTGGAGTGTGTATGTTCTCCCTGTGTCTGTGTGGAGTGTGTATGTTCTCCCTATGTCTGTGTGCAGTGTGTATGTTTTCTCTGTGTCTCGGTGGAGTGTGTATGTTCTCCCTGTGTCTGTGTGGAGTGTGTATGTTCTCCCTCTGTGTCTGTGTGGAGTGTGTATGTGTTCTCCCTGTGTCTGTGTGGAGTGTGTATGTGTTCTCCCTGTGTCTGTGTGGAGTGTGTATGTGTTCTCCCTGTGTCTGTGTGGAGTGTGTATGTGTTCTCCCTGTGTCTGTGTGGAGTGTGTATGTGTTCTCCCTGTGTCTGTGTGGAGTGTGTATGTGTTCTCCCTGTGTCTGTGTGGAGTGTGTATGTGTTCTCCCTGTGTCTGTGTGGAGTGTGTATGTGTTCTCCCTGTGTCTGTGTGGAGTGTGTATGTGTTCTCCCTGTGTCTGTGTGGAGTGTGTATGTGTTCTCCCTGTGTCTGTGTGGAGTGTGTATGTGTTCTCCCTGTGTCTGTGTGGAGTGTGTATGTGTTCTCCCTGTGTCTGTGTGGAGTGTGTATGTGTTCTCCCTGTGTCTGTGTGGAGTGTGTATGTGTTCTCCCTGTGTCTGTGTGGAGTGTGTATGTGTTCTCCCTGTGTCTGTGTGGAGTGTGTATGTGTTCTCCCTGTGTCTGTGTGGAGTGTGTATGTGTTCTCCCTGTGTCTGTGTGGAGTGTGTATGTGTTCTCCCTGTGTCTGTGTGGAGTGTGTATGTGTTCTCCCTGTGTCTGTGTGGAGTGTGTATGTGTTCTCCCTGTGTCTGTGTGGAGTGTGTATGTGTTCTCCCTGTGTCTGTGTGGAGTGTGTATGTGTTCTCCCTGTGTCTGTGTGGAGTGTGTATGTGTTCTCCCTGTGTCTGTGTGGAGTGTGTATGTGTTCTCCCTGTGTCTGTGTGGAGTGTGTATGTGTTCTCCCTGTGTCTGTGTGGAGTGTGTATGTGTTCTCCCTGTGTCTGTGTGGAGTGTGTATGTGTTCTCCCTGTGTCTGTGTGGAGTGTGTATGTGTTCTCCCTGTGTCTGTGTGGAGTGTGTATGAGATGGGGCGTTAGAGTTGAGATGGGGCGTTAGTTGAGATGGGGCGTTAGAGTTGAGATGGGGCGTTAGTTGAGATGGGGCATTTTCTGGCTCAACTCTTACTTTCAGGGTAAAATGGAATCTGGTCGGTGTCTTTTTGGGATATAAGCAAATTGAGAGTTAATTTCCTGGTCACGTGTCCGCCTTTGTCCAGGGCTCCTGTGTTTTAGATACCGATCCCCGATGTGTAAGTCATCTGACCGATGACACTGATACCGGAGCGCAGCTGACCGATGCCTAAGGCGGCGGCGGGGAGGAGTGAGCCGGGGAACGCAGGCAGATCTTGGTTAAGTCCTTACGTGACCCTGCATTTCGTGCGATCCCTTCTGTGTGGACACTAGAGGTGCGGATCTGCATGCGGCAGGGCCTTCGTGTGAGCGCAGAGCAGAGGATTGCGGAGGCCATTGTACGGCTTCTCTTCTTATGTCTGGATCCCGTTCCTATCGCTAGAAACGCACGGAATTTACTCATCCGGAAGATCTGTCAGTGCTGAGGTTTGGGAAGTAGTCAGTGGGTGACCGGACGCCCCCCGGGGGAGGTGTGTGAGCTGTGTGGAATGGATTGCAGTGTCACACGTGTCATTGTTGTGTAATGCACAGGTCACCCTTGCACTAATGGGCTGACCCTTGCACTTTGACCTCATTCATTTCACTTGTGCAATTGAATGGAAGCTAAATAACGTCCGTCCAGCCCTCTCCCTGTATCTGTAATTGCACAAAATGTATTGTTTTACAACCCAATTACCATTCCTGTTCCGGGGCCAGTGCTTGATTACAGTGTAAAGTAACAGTGAAGGACTTATCGCATGCTGATAACCCAGTAATGGGGCCAGGCAGTGTTGGGGTGAGTGGGGAAGCTCATTTTTGGGGTGTTGGGGTCACTTGTAGGTATTGCGGTGAGTGCTTTGGTGTGTGACAGTTGTCCGTGTAGTCGCTGCAGTGTAAGTGGACTTTCCACCCAGTGCTGATCGGCAGCCAGCAAAGGACAGGAGTAAAGGTCACCCCACCCCCAACCCCGATTACTAAACATGCTCAGCACCGTGTCAGTATCTGCAGTAACCAATCACAAAGCATCCTGACCTCTTCATTTGTAAGAGCAGGGACACTTCACACAGAGGGGCGGGGCTGAGTCACGAGTGGGCGTTCCCTCTTAGTCAGGTGACAGTATGGGCGTTCCCTCTCTCTCTGTTTACCCACCCAGTCATAAGACAGCGGCAGAGCTGAGTATAAATCATACTGACCCTGGTGGACACCCCCCAGTCTTTTGTTGGGGGGGTAAGATCCGTCCTCACCTCATTCGTCATATTCCATGTCAGCACTTTACATCTAAATGACAGACACAAATATTCATTGATTCTGCAAAACCTATTACGTTAACCCCTCGATCTTCTTGTGGCATCTAGTTTCCCGTTGGCACAGACCAGACGAATGGACTCGTTTAGAGATTGGTCACAGGGTAAAATTAAATGCCCGGAATTGGGGAAATGTAAGAATAAAAAGGATGAAATCTATTTTCCCTCCTTCCATAGCGACGAGGGCCCTGATTGAGCCGTCAGTGTGCGGATTTCACTACTTTTGTGTCATTAACCCTACCGTAACTTCTCCGTGCGTATTGCTGTGCGTAGAGAGCGCATGGACGCACGGAAGTACCTGACCCTGCCCACAATGTTCATTTAAATGCCCACTTGATGGATACTTTGATGTATGGAGTGCCTCCGATGTACGCGTCTCTGAAATGCGCTGCATACTTTCAGAGATCATTGCGTAACATCTGGCGCTGTGAACGAGGCATTTCAGCTACCGTGTGTCCGGGCGCTGCTTGTAAATCTACGGGACTTTACATAGACATAAATAAACATTTAGGGGTTAGGACTCCTTAGAGCTGAATGAGGGAAATGCTGAGCCCCCCCCCCCCCCCCCCCCCCCCGCTCCCATCATGTGCCTCCGGCCTCTAATTAATGTAAACTATTTACATGACCGCCCGAAATGCGCACTCTGCATAGCTGGCGGACACACAAAGCGACCTTTCTCCGCGGTGTATCCGAGGCCTGGCGCTGTGACAAGTGTCATCCTCATTCACAGGAATTCTTTCCCGTTTCATTCAGAAATCTCTGATTACACAGCGGCCGCGACTCAGGGAAGAGAGAAATCCCATAGGGACGATATTCACATTCACTGATTTTATCCAACAGGTCTAAGAAAATGCCAGAGTGAGATAATGGCCGGGAATGTGTGTGGGCTCTGCTGATGTAGTAGAGACATTAATCCTCTTCCATGTTCTGCCCGGGAGAGTTATCTTCTATATTATGTCCTCTGTGTGTGGACTATTTCATATTATATGTTATATTACACGTTATTATATAATAATGGAATATTAGGTTTGTACATAATGCTGTCTGACCTTGTATGAGACTTACCAAGGAAGAAAACCAAAGATTCATTTTTTTTGCTAATGGCAACCAATCAGATTTTAGCGCACAGAGTGTGCAGTCACATGTATCCATGTCACCCAATCAGAATGTATCCCTCCACATCCAGGCTTAAGAGCAATGAACAAGCGCAGCGTGAGCGGGGATTCACGGCATCCAGGCTTCCGCGTCGCACTGATGTCTTAATAGTACGGCCCAGCGCTTGTGGACCTCTCTGGGGATTCGGTGCGGCCCTAGAGGAGGAAATACGCAGGGATCACGGACTGGGTGCAGAACTGCGCACGACGGGCCGCTTCTGCATTCAGAATATGTAATTATATGTGCACGTGTTCTGCCAACATGGCGGTTACACATCTGAAATGCACTACAAACAATTCTGAATTACGCAAAGAAAGCCATTCTGACGGTGGGGCGTGGTGACTGGCCATGTGTACAGGGGGAAGTACGCAGGGATTGGCTAAGCCCTTACGTAGAATCCTCCAATACCAATGAGTGTCTTACGTATAGGGGCGTGTGCGTGAAAGTTAAGGTGAGGATCTGGACACTTTAGGAGCGCGCTTTCCTCGCTCATACGGAGTATAGGACCGCCATCGCTGCGGAGGCCGCGCATACCCAGACCTGTGACAAAATGGCAGAATCTCAGCAATACCACAGACTGCGCTACTGCCTCTGCAGGCGATGCTCGGTCGCTGGTGATACGGGATGGGAGGGCTGAATATATAAGCAGTGTGTAAGAGTGACATGAGACAGGGGCGATCTAGAGCCTGCCCCCTCCCCCGGCTTTCTCACTCCCAATACCGTATGTGACGCATGACGCTAACGTGTCTTCACTTTTACTTCTCAGGATGAACTTTACCCCGACGTGACTCATAAAACGTGTGTTCCTGTGAATAAGCTGTAGTTACTGGGCATGCGTAGTCATTTCTGTACGCTATTTACGTAGCGTTTCGTTACGTAGATTGCGTACACACGGTCTACGTTAACAGCATACAAAAATGACTCCGCGTGCCCAGTAACGCTTATTCACAGGCGGACGGACGGGCGGGCACAGAAAACGCCTTTGGCTTTCCATCACGCTGGTATTTACTTCCATTTCTGTTTCTTGTGACTGCGTTTATTGTATTAGTATCTTGCAGACAGTCCCCAGTATAGTGTGACTGTCATGGCAGCCACAGGCACATGACACAAGACCGGATCCAGACTAAAGTACGTTGCCCCTCTTAAGGGTGGGATTAGGTATTTCTGAGCGTATCAGTGGTCGGTCGGTCGATCCACTCGTGTGACTTAAGTCTGTCTTATGGAAGCGTAAGTCACGTGATACCCGCACAAGAGAGGCCAGTGACGGGGTGAAATAGACCAGGACTACGGAGAGAGCCCTCTATCTGCCCTGTAAGACCCTGGGGGGTGGATCCATTGTCCCTCTGACTCCTGGTGTCCTGCCCATCGCAGCTTCCCGTTATCCTTTATTAAGAGCGTCAGCAACCTACGCAATCACAGCTCGTTACCGCAGTAGCGTTTTACACGCATGTCTAAAGATTTCAGGCGACTCGGGTGTGGGAAGTCTGTTCATGTGAAGGGAGCGATTAGCGGTGCGTTCACACGTATAGCGCTTTGGTCCTATAATACTAAAATATCAACCTTCTGATGTAATATATACACGTTCCGCAGCCCGGTACGACCCGATCCAGACTTCCCAAAGGAGTTATTGCGAAAGCGCAAGAGCCGCGTTCCCGTTACTGGTGGCGGATCAGGATGCGGAAAGCGATTCCACTATGAGGGAGTGTGAAGTATGCTGATACCTGCGCTGTCCTCACATAAATAGCGTTGTGGTCAGGGAACGCCAGTTCGCCGCCGCACATGGGTCCAGGTGATCACTCGCGGGCGTGTCGTGTGCGCCAGTTGACACTGTTTTGCTTCACATGAATTTGCGCTGCGCGGCAACTGGTTATCTTCTGGCTGCTTTCGCCATCCGACGCGGCGTGCAGAGGTTCTCGTAACTGAGTGACGGCCCTTGTCTCTATTTATTACAGTGACTTGCGCCATTGTCTCTGCCAGTGGTGTGGGTTATTCATGGTGGTTACGTCCGCTCCAGCGCACGGCGGCTGTAATATTCCGGCATAGTTACTGTCCTATTGTTACATCCTAAGGACCTTGTTCCCAGAGGGGATGCGGGAGCAGCAGGCGAGCGCGTTATAAATGAAGGGTAACAAAGGGGGAAGGGGCAACAACCTCACGAGTCTGCTGTTACTGTTAGAGACCTAGGGGTAGATCCAGAGCTACGTACGCGAGTGATTTTACGGTAGCCGCTAGCGTAACAGCTCCCATTAGTACTTACTGTGCATGTGTGCGGCAGATGTTACGCAATGTAACTCAGAGCGTAAGCGCCAGTCACGTATCTTCATAACTACGTAGGAAGGGGCGTGCCAGCCATGTAACACCCGCAGTTACCCTTCGGAGGCGGGGTGAGGCATTTAAATCGTACAGTATGGGCGTGCGCAGGCTCGTAAGCGCGTGCTGCCTATACGTACGTCAGTACTTACGCTGGGTAAAGTTAAGGTAGGGTTCGGGAAGCGTAAAGTACGTACATGAGGGGAGCGCATATAAAATACGCAACGCGAGGAAACGTAGCTCTGGATCTGGCCCATATTCACACGTCCAGCAGAGCGCTGCGTCTCCTCATATGGGGGTAGATCCAGAACTACGTGTGCCGCACGTTTATTCGCGGAGCGTATTTTCGTGCGCGTAAGTTCGCTACACTCCCCTCGGCACACCCCTTGCACGGACGTATTTTGTCAAGATACGCTTCCCAAACCCTACCTTAACTTTTCCACACGTAACTGCGTACGTCCGCTAGCGGACGTATAGACTACGTGAACGTACGCAGCTTAGCACGCACATACTGTACACTTTAAATACCACCCCCGCCTACTTCACGTAACTCGCACGTATTGTTGACTAACGTAAAATTGGCACGCCCACACGCAAGTGTTTACGTGACACATACGTGAATCTCCCATACGTTCACAAATACGCTACGTGAATGTGCGTATTTTCTATGGTGCGCATGCGCAGTGCGTACGAATCTGCGATTTTACGTCTCCGCCACGCGTAAAATCGCGGAGAAGCGTAGTTGTGGATCAGCCCCATGGTTTATAACGTGTTAATGTTCGTCCTTTATCCCTTTATTTTCTACTCTTGGATTTCTTTGTCTTCTATAAAGTGTTTGTAGGCTTTGAACACGTCATAGATCCGCTCTGCTCATTTCTAATAACTGGCATAGATACCGGCCCTGATCCACAACCACAGCCTGTGAACGCAGTCGCCATGCGTACGTCAAGCTTTGCGAGCGCACTGCACAGGCGTGTGCCAATTGTTACACGTTGGCGTTTTGCACAGACGGATCTGGTTTGCATACAATGACTTCCGTTCCTCCGTACGTTAGATTATTCGCAGTGTGGGGGCGGGGAAGGCATTTAAGTTGTACGGTATGGGCGGGATTCGGCACCTCTGTACGCCAGATCGTTCCCCACACGGAAACGTTAAGGCAAAGTCATGGACACGTGAGGGAGCGTCATGGGAACGCAGTAGACTGTTGCGTGGGTGTGAATATCGCTCTTTGGTCTGGATCGGGTCCTGGTTATCTTTCCCTGCATTGGGTTATTTACTTGTGGTATGTGCTGTGAGGCCGGGGCATTGAAGTGTCCTTTGAGAGGACAGGATCCCTCTCTCTCTCCATAGACCGGGCCTAATATTGTGAAACTATTTCTGGAAGCTGTCTGGAATGTCGGCCGCGATCTCTCTGCAGTCTTGCAACACGCGGCTCGGCCATTTAGCTGCAATTTGCACATTACAAAGAATTAAACATTTGCCCGACCTGAGAAATGAGTAATGGAGCGGGGTCATTATCCGGCTCTGTAATACCTGCGGCGCGGATGTCTGTGGGAGCCATGGCGAGCTGTCAGAAGCCAACAGAACAACTCAGCCGCCGCTATCAGAACTAATAATGAGATAATAATAATAATAATGTGTAATAATCATCATTTCTAGCCGCTGTTACTGTAATGTCACCTGCCGCAAGGGCAGCCATTTTATCATCACGAAAACCAGCGCGACTCAAACTTTTTTGGGAGAGTCTCAGTTTCCTGCTATGGAATTAAGCTGAGAACCACTTTGCACCTACCCACTATGCATATATGTATGTGTGTGTGTGTAAGTATGTGTGTGTGTGTGTGTGTGTGTGTGTGTGTAAGTATGTATATGTGTGTG
>WWET01004859.1:8024-19744 GCA_011038615.1 Limnodynastes dumerilii
ATAATTTGTACACAAGAATGTTAATGATTGTGATTTAAAAGCAAATTTATTTTCTGATGTTATTTATGTTTTCTTTTGACGTAGAGTAAAACAAAGAAAGAGAAAGGGAGAAGAAAATAAGAAAACAGAAAAGATTTAAAAGTAAAAGTTACTATTTTGACCAATCTAACTGTTGTCAGTGTTCTTTATTGGGAGTTATTGGGTTTTAGTATCTTTTCATTTTCAGAGTAATAGCTGAGGCTTTTTATAGGCATTACATGGAGACTGTACCCTCCGGTTTTATGTGGTTACTAGTTTGAGTTTCATGTGTTACATTTTAATGGTGTGTTTATTAAACCTTTTTTTATACTCTTCCCTCTTCTTGGATGGTATCATCTATACAGAGCATGATTGTCAGCTATTGTTTACACTTTCAAGTGGAGTCATAATCTGTTACATTTGAAAGGAGAACTCATTCAACACCTGCTTACCGCATTGACTTTGACTAACCCTGTGCAGATCTTAGGAGACAGATTCATATTGTACACTTTCTACCCCTATTTATTCATAAAGTGATTTATATGGTTTAATTTCTATAACATTTTATGACATTTGCGTCACATTTTACCCCAGAGAGATTTGTTTTAGTGTATGCCTGCATAGCTGTGCTTAGATGGAGTGCCGTGTAGGTGAAAGACTGCAGGAATAGCCACAGAATGTAGGAGACTGGTTGACACATAGAATACACAGGTAACAGATTAATCCTCTTAAAGCCTTAAGGCACGGGAATGCTGTTACAGGTATGTTCTGTGTAGCAGTGCTTAGAAGGTACAGCATGCTGATGGCATCTGAAGACTGCAGGAACACAGGGGACTGGTTAATTTGTGGAATCACAGTAGCACAGGAGAGCCAAAACCTAAGTAATTAACCTACATGCAGGGCTACCAAGAGGAATCCTGGGCCCTGGTACTTTTGCCCGTGCATTTTAAGTTACCTCTGCTGAACTGACCACTGTGCAACAGATGCTACCAGCATTCATTCTGTTTTCAGGCTGTTTGATAAACTCCATTATTTCTTATCTCTGCTTCCATGGACTTCCTCTGAGTTAATGACGTTGTCCAGCTGATGAGCAAAAGTTATATCAAAAGCCCAATCTTCATGTTCAAAAACCCCAACCAAAGGGAACCTAAGGCAGAGTCCCAAAATCCTCAGACCATGACATTAGTGTGTTACCAACTCTTCAATAGCATTTATTTTACAGTACACAGCGTCTTTCTTATACACCAACCCTGTTTTTCCTTTACTTACAAGACCTTGATGTTATTTATTGCAAGTGCTGACTTATCCTCTGGGCTGTCACAAGATTGTGTTGCTGCCCATTAATGCTCCCGACCATGGCAGTTGGGTTACAGGGAGTAGTTGCAGATTCCCCCACAGCTCCAGTAACCCCCCCACACGCCTATATTACATTTAATATTAGATCATATTAACAAAAAAATATTGTTTAATAAAATACTTGTCTTTGTTAAATACATGTTCTGGTTAAAGTTTTAGCAAGTAGGAAATTATTTAATATTTTTTTGCTCTGACAGCACTGAATTCTCTTCAAAGCATTATATTCACCCTTTGACCAAACAATTTGCAACGTCACATTTCCACTCATTAACACAGCCATTGCCAATTGCTGTCCACTACTGCCTAATAAAAATGTCAAAAGTTAAAAAGTTAGAGCACTTTTGGGAACCTAAATGAAAGGCAATAACAAAGATTATTTTTTTTTTTTTACGTGTTAATGACAGTGAGCTGAAGACTATGTCAGCCATTGCTAATTAAGACAGCCAGACATTAGCTTTATTAACTCATCCAGACAGGGGGTGTAACATTTTGAGTGAGGCAGTAAAACTGTGAAGTCCCTTGCAACATCACCTTTGACCACTTTAACACACCATGTAACAACCAGATCTAGTTCCATAGTTCAGGTATTCTAGGTCAGCTCTCTGCAGAGTGTGGACACATGAAACAATGTCATGCTGAAGACCAGTCTAAGACAAGCCATCAATAATTCATTTCAATTTCTAGGCAGTATTAAGACACGAGGTTGCGTCTGGTCTAAACATAATGCACCCCTCAAGCCAGTAGGATAATACAATTTGGCAATATGTACATGTATTTCTTTTAATATTATGAAGATTAAAGGTAATATGCAGCCAGGGTCACAACAATTTGTTGCCCAGGGTCCTGCACAAACCTTAACCCTTAACCCAAACCCAAACCTTAACCCAGCCTATTTATAGCCCTATTAATAATAGAGTGCTATATGGCCCATAGCAGGGATTAATATGGGAATAAAACATACCCAATTATAGGCAGTCAGATGGAAAAAAAAATCAACCAAACATGTACAATGTACAAAGTTATGTGATACTACAAATAGCAGAAAATACTTGTGATCCTCGGGGAGGAAAAAAAAAGATCAGAACAAATATAAAACAAGCATTGCCAAGAGAAAAAATATTAAATCTCTTACAATTAAATTCCAAAAATAGGAAAGAATTTACAGCAGTGGCTAAAAGAATAAATCCAAGCAGCTATAAGATATTTTAAATTATATGACACTTTAATGCACACATATAGGGCATATAATACACACAAATAACAATAACATGTATGATCTATATGTTTATCATAAAGTGTTTGTTATAAAATTTAAAAGGCCCCATTGATTTTTGGGGACAGATTTACTAACCTGTGGCACAGGAAAAGTGTTGTCTATAGCAACCAATCAGATTCTAGCTCTTACCTATTACATGCTAGAAAATGTTAGCTAGAATCTGATTGGTTGCTATAGCCAAGACTTTTACTTTCCAGCAGTTTAGTAAATGTGGCCCTTGGTGTTATTACTTGGTGTTATTATTTCAGCCAATGCAGTATGTTTTTCTAAAATTACAACTTAGATTACAACTGGATTTTATACTTATTCAATTGAGCTGCTTATTTAAGTCTTAATAAAAGGCAACTATGTTATAATTTCTCTCACTAATGTCAAGTTGGTTAGGCCCCTGCCAGAGTGTCTCAGAAGTAGAAAATATACAGATGAAGTAATATATGGCTATTTTTAATATCCACCAGCAGGGTGCACTCTTGCTCCTTGCTCCTTTTTCTGATGCACTGAAATAATACTGGGCCTGAGTCACAGGTAAGAAAAGAGAAGAATTAATGGGTTTGCAATTAAATTCATGGCAACTCCCTTGCCTTGCCCTCGTTTTTTGCTGTTCTTAACTGACTTAAGAATGCCAAAGGCATCCTTATCTTGCCATGCGTATGTATCTTCTTAAGTTGCTTAAGAACAAACGTACGTAGCAAACCGCGCCCTGTCTGCCCCATTTAAATGCCCCTCCACACCCACTTTTCTTATTTCCCTTAACTTTTCCAAGCACACTCCTTCTTACTTATCTCATAAGGAATGGCTGTGTGAATCACTCTTAATGGGCCTGATCCAGACCTACGCTCGGTGCGTTTTTACATTTCGTTATTGGGAATGAAAATGTAGCAAAATTAAGCCTTTGCATTAAGTACCTTTTCCCAAATTATAAGTATCCAAATGTAAAGTATTTTGAACATGACACAACCATAATTCAGTGATCAGCTCTATCATGTACGAAATACATCCTTTCTAAGCGGCAACTGCATTCCGGTTGCAGTCCTCGCTACGATGGGCTGCTTTCAGAAATAGAGACAGTCAAAAGTTCCTAATCGGCTGTCTTTATTTCGAATAGGGAGCCATTTTAGAATTTTTTTTTAATGGGGGTGTGCCGAACGGCATACTCACCCATTCATTTTCCCAGGATGTGCTGCATCTTAGGAAGGGAGGGTTAGGGTTATTAGGGGTGGGGCCACAGAAGTGGGGGGTTAAGGTCAGGCTGCGGGGAGAGGGGGCTTAGGGTTAGGCTATACAGAAGGGAGTATTAGGGTCAGGCTGCTGGGAAGAGAGGGTTAGGTTCAGGCTGCGGGGAAGGGAGGGTTAGGGTTAGAGTAATGGAAGGGGAGGGTTAGGGTTAGGGGAGGGTTAGGGTTAGAATTAGGGGAAGGTTTGGGGTAGTTTTTAGCCTTACCTTTTGAAGCACTGTGTTTGGTGCTCCGGGGATCGAATGCTATGACTCATCGAGGCATAAGCAATCGTTATCAAAGCCGGTTTTGAACTATCAAAATAGAGCTGTTCTTAGCAGGGACCCACAACCCTGTATTCCATACTGAACATCTTTATTTTTAAACTCTAATTTAGAGTTTTGCTACAAAACATCTTCTCTCAACTTACATTTAAAATTGTCTTCTATATATTACAATATGGTTTTGCCAAGGTGTGGATTCTAGATCAGCCCCTCTGTCTTTCCTTTTACAGACTGAGGAAGAGGATATTTGATATGCTCTTCAGCCCCCTATATTATAAAATATAATGGTAAACCAATGAAAAACAATTACACTGTTTAATGGGCAGATAGAGCCTTTCCTGGTTTTCCAGAGACAATAAAAAGCGTGTGTCTTGGGTTCAGTTCAGAAATTCAAACTACAAAACTGAGACACATCTGGTGACAATATAGAAAGTTCAGGAACATCTGGTGATAATACAATAAAACAGAACAATTTCTTGTGTCATGTACATAAAGTTTAGTCCTGTATGGATGGCAGTTATTATATATTGAGTCAAACTAAGTGCCAATGAAGAATTTTATCATGAGCATATGGTGACAAAATAAACTGAACAAAAATCATTATACAAATTATTTAGCTGTATACATCTGTGTGCTGGAGATGTTTAATGCAGGCTTAGGCCCATATACTATCTTTTACGCTTATTCCTAGATACTTTAAGAGGCAATCTCACATAAATGCCACTCCAGGGATCCATACTTTTGAGTGGGGTCATTTACTTTTCTTTATTTGTTGCTTGTGTGGCACATCTGTTTTACTATATTGCATAGCAGGGTCATCTAATTATTTTAGTTCTTTTACCATTTTAGACAAAAACTTCTAAAATGAGCCTAGTACAGGTACTCACAAGAAAACTGAATTGGGTGGGAGGTAAGTGAACCGTGCTCATAATGCTGACAAAACAATACATCGTGTGACATAATAACATTTTATGCTTTAACAACATTATAGATTAAAATGTGCTATTATACATGGTCTCATCCATAAATAAGAAATAGCTGCACTGGAGAGAGCCTAGCACTATAATTAATAACCACCAATCAATATAAATAAACCTAAGCACCATAAGCAAGGAAACCAAAGTAGAAAGGGATCCTCCTTAAAGAACCATAAGAGGGGCCCGAGCGGTAGATGTTGCTATTATCACTGTGACAGGTAAACACTTTGCAAAAGTCAATAATCAGTATAATTTAAAGATATGAAAGAAAGTATATGAACAAGGACCGTATATTAAACTCCGTAGAGGTAGAATGTTATTTAACCTCACCAATGATAGAGGAGCAGCTCACAGGACATATAAATGAATGCTTCACTTACAATTAAGCTGGAAGATGCTGGAGTGTATATCACAAATCGTGCTGTGCAGCGGTAGAGGAGAAATAAATGGCAAGTAAGACAGCTGGGGAGGGCGGGGTGAATACGGATGGAACGTTAGGGAAGCCATTGGGCACTCTTAAATGAGGAGGTGGCGGGGGAGGGAGCTTTAAGATAGGTGCAGAGACATGTTTATACACACCTTCTTAAAGCTTTCTTAAGTGTGGCTATGGTCCCATATGTCTATGACGTCACCAACTATTTATTTTGTATTTCTGAACAATTGCGCCAAATACTATATGGTTGAAGCGGGATGCGTTCTCCTGTTACTGCATATTTTTGTTTTTTATGTGTGTCTTTTATGCTTGTCTATCTGTATTTATATTGTTCTATAGAAATATATTATTTTATACATTTACTTTTAGCTGATATTTCTTAAGCTGACCATACACTGGGTCGATTATTGATCTCAGCAGGGGGTTACCCGATAAACGGGACGATTTTCCACCAGCACCATACACTTCTCTAGTCTTTAGTCTTGTGGTTTTTTGTCTACACTTCTTTGGTTATGTCTTCCCCAGCCTCTATTTTGTGTTACTATGTTTTAAAATTTGCATAAATTACTTCATTAATTATATATATATGTAATCTGCTTTTTGTGTTTGTATGTGAGTATGTTTCCCATATTTTGGTATGTACCTTTTCACCCCTTTGTGTATTATGTACCTGTCTCCCTCCCATTTCAGATTGAGCCTCTGTCCCACACCCCATCTGAGCATCTGATTTTGCTTGCACTTCAGACCCCCTCTCTGTTTGCTCCTTTATGTACCCTCTTTTTTCACCCTGTTACCCTGTCTCTATCTATGTTTCTGTCTTTCTTTCTAAAATATGTAATTACAGTATTTATGTACTTAATTGGTCCATGGCTACAGTATTCTAGTTAGTAGTGTGTAGTCTGCAAATATTTTAAGGAAACAACTCAGACAAGATTTAAAATTATTCATAGTTTTATTTTTTTTGTGCTGCCAACATTTTCCTATTTTTTTAAATGATTTATTTAAAAAACAATGGACAATTAATAGCAACAGTCAGGCAAGAATGCTGAACAATACAAAACATACACATACTAGCAATAGCCGCCTGTCAGAGATCCAAATATAGTCTTAAAATACAATAACAAGAAATTTCTATGCTATAAAAAATGCAAAGTATCAACTTTTGTTTAATATTACAATAGAGAACAGTCATTTGCATGACAGAAGAGGCCATTATGCCAAAAAAAATAAAGATATAATAAAGAAAAATAAAAGGACGAAAATGAAAGGAGGAAAAAAAGATAAGAAAACAGATAAGGCAGCCCCTTAATAGAGAGAAGAATATAAGAAAGGAGGGAAAGAATAAAAAGAGTATGAGTCAGATAAATAGAATGATATTATTATAAAAAATATTGGCAGAGGGACATTAAAGTGAGATGTCCAAGGATCCCAGATCTTGCAAAAAGATTTAGCAGAATTATGAATCATACAAGACATATACTTAATTTTGTATATGTACCACTTTTTTTGAAGAACCATATGTAAGGAAGGAGCATCTGTTTGATGCCAATTGGCAGCTATGAGACACATAGAGGCTGATACCATTAACTGTATTAGTTTATTCTGATGCCACGAAGCTCCAGGAATTCCAAGTGGGAGTAAATATGTTTAGGAGATAAAGAAATATGCATTGAGAGCAATTGAGATATAAAATCGCAAACAGTGGTCCAAAGCAATCTAATTTTAGGACACAACAATCAAATATGCAGATAGGTACCCCTCGCAGTACATCCTGTCCAGCAGGTATCTGAGATGGTTGAAGAAACAGTAGAAGTTCTAGTTGGAACCAAATACCATCTAAATAATATCTATTCTCCTTAATCCAAACACAAAGATGAGGATGTCACATTTTCTCTACTGTCTTCCCAATCCTTCAAGTCCAACGTTTTCCCCAAATCCTACATTAATGCACCCTCATGTGACTCGACATTTTCTAATAAAACTGATGTCAGTTCAGAATAGATATTAGAAATAAGACTTATAGCAAAGTTACATTTAGAACATGAGGTATAACAGTGGTTGCAGTTTTCAGTGAAGCATGAAAATGACGAATCTGAAGGTATTGGTAGAATATGGAGTTGGGGAGGTCACAGTTTTGTTTAAGATGTGAAAAAGAGGGAATTCAGAATAATCAGTAAGGTCTTTAGGAGATTCCATACCCTTGGATGCCACACAGAGGAGTTATGCCCAAAAGGGAGTAATTATAGAAGGGGGTTATTACAAAGAGGAATAATAGAGCAAGGTAAGGTTGGTGATGGCATGCTGGTTCTCCAAGCACCAGCATGCCCTGGCATCCTTGGGAATGCTGGAGTTTGTAGCACTACATGCATCAGCATGCCCTGTGTTGAAGCTGCCTTTAAAATCCACAAAATCCAGGGAAATTTATGGGAGATGAGAAATGGTCAGGCCCAGGAATTTCCCAGGTTTTTGTGGACTTATAACAAAACTTTTTTGTTGTCCCGACATTTCGCCCAGGAATAACCGGGTTGAAAAACCCAGGTTTTTCAAGGGTGGTGATATGAAAGTGGTATAACACATACATACACACACACACAGACTAGGATTAATTTAGGGTTATTTGCTTAAGATGCCACTGAAAGGAGAACAAATTAGATAATTGATTACGATCTGCTTCTGAAAGATAAAAATCCAAAACTTCAATTTTTGGAGGATTCATTTTATATTCCGAATGTTGTCCATATACTTTAAACTGGTTTAAAGAAGTAGGATGGAAAATAGTTAAGAGTATGTCGTCTGCGTAAAAAGCCATTTTAGATTGTGTTGCCCTGAATACACGAATTTGAGTGAAGTGAATTGCCAAGGGTTTATTAAGAAGAGTGAAAATAAGAGGGGAAAGGGGGCAACCTTTTCGCATTCCATTTCCAGGGAAAGACCTAGTTGTGACTTCATTAACAGTTACTGTAGCAGAGGGGGATTGGTAAAGAGCTTTAAGACCCTGCAGGAACTGTCTGTTGAAGTCTATCGCATCAAGCACTCCTGACATAAAAGACCGTGACTTTTTCTGCATCTAATGCTACCATCAAACATTCCATTTTATGTATGGAGTGCACCAAGTCGATAGCCTGCCTAGTATTATCCAAGGCTTGATGGTTAGGGATAAAGTTAGTCTTATTTGGATGTATCAAAAAAGGGAGAATGACATTTAAGCTATAAAGTAAAATGTTGGCAATAAATACAGAGAGCCACATTTAACAATGAAATGGGTCTATAGCTAGACAGGGAAGATGGGTTTTTCCTGGGTTTGGGGATAACAACAGCATGAAGAAGAACTGTGTTGGCATCAGACAACAATGGTTAGTCTAAGGAGTTAAGGTATTGGTAAAGATTCTGAATGTGTGTCTTTAATCTCAAAGGAGTCTTTTATATTATAAAGTGAATGGAAAAATATGTGAAAAACTTGCGACATATCAGACAAATCATATGTAGGAGAAGTCGTGGATGAAATTCAAATTTCACACTGTTTGCTTTTTTGCATTTTTAGGTCTCCGCCAGGTGTAAATACACAAGGAAACGTTGTTCTGGATCTGCCCCAATGAGCGTTAATCTAAACAGTACTGCTTCCATATACAGAAAGAATAGCAGCACTGGCATGAGTTTCTCCACAGAACCTTCTACTGTCCAACGGGCAGGCACAGCTTTCTATAACAATCATTATCAAAGGGTTGATGACGTCACTGCAATCCGATCTTCTGGCATCTGGTTGGTGGATTCCTCAGGTCATTTTATGGATCCTATGGTGATTGGTCCTTTGAGGGTCCTTGTACTTCTGGTAGCGTCAGTAACATATTACACAGGGTTTTCTTAACTAAATGCAAAGGTCTTAACCATGCTGACTTACACAAAGAAACATAATATCATTAATCTATCTATGCCTATAACTTGTGCACATTAAATGTGATTGCACAATAAATCATATCATTGCGGATACAACATGAATTGCTACACTATAAGTCTAAACATGACAATAATATTATCTTCCTAAGCTAAGCATTTGTATAATAGTTGATTGGGAACTCCTGTGAATAAAACATAACTTTAGAAACATGGAACACATTTTATCTAATCACGCACATTGCAGTTTTATAAATTTAAGGATAGGATCCTTGATTTATCAGTATGTATAGAGATTTGGTTATACGTTAGCACGCACGTGGTTCGAACATGGTAGCGTGCGCACACAAGTAGTAATATACTAAGCTGGTGAAGTGGTCTGGTGGTGCAGCTGATGGCATAGAATATTTGCAAGGTACAGTGTTACAGCTATCCTTTAGACTATGGGCTGAGCCCCAATCATAATATCCCCATAGTGCCCCCCCCCCTTCCCGTGCCCCAGTCTGACACTTCCTGTAGCACATATCTGATTCCATGAAAGACACGGCTGCATCAGTTATCAGTTCAGTCTGCCTAGTCATCTCTAACCCTATCCCCCAATCTAAACCCTAACCCCAATTCAACAACCCTAACCCTAAATGCTAATTTCTTACCTCCAAATGATGCAGCTCCTGCAGTGGTCAGCAAGACACAGGAGGAGGAAGAGTGGACAGAGGAAGAGGATGGGAGAGCAATCAGAGGATAACAGCAGAGATAGACACGGGAGCAGCAGCAGGAACAAGCACTGGATTTTATTGATTTAAATATCGATTGGCAATTTAATCTTTGGCATTATGAAGGAGTACCATGCTGAACATAACACTTTTCTATTTTACTATCTATCAAACAATGATATGGTCAATCTTATAGTTTAATAGTTAAACTATTATAGTTTAACTTGTTTTAAAGCTATCTTTTAAAAAGGTTAGGCTGCAGTATGCCTTTCTGTCACTAGATGGCGAGGTAGACTCTATTTTAAGGAACTTGTTCATTTTCGGTTTGTTGTATACTTTCAACTTAAGGAACAAAATGCTACATACTCCATTGCACAAATGAACTTCAGATAGCCAAGGCCTAACACCATGTATTCTGGTGAATCCTGTGAACATAACATGGAGGTGATCAGCTAATTCCCTTCTCTGTATAATGTAATATGAACCACTCTGACCTTATATTAAGTGTTCGCCTTACTGGTTACGAGAAATATAGCAGTTATGCGGAATCACTCTTCAACCTGAGGCTTACATGTATGTATAAAATATATGAAATATGTACTATAACTGTACATTGCGCCTGTTGTACACTGCAGACATAGGATTTGATGTGGTCTTGTTCCCTAGGGGGGTGTCTAAAATCTTGCAAATGCTAGGCAGACCCTAATCTCCACCCCAAGTTTTATAAGTCTATGGCCTGTTTTTTAGTCACCCATATAACACTCTTTGGGGTTGCTCCAGCATTGACACAGGAGAAAAAGGAGCAATTCTGCATCCTGACTTTTTTAAATCTTCTAAATTAGTTTAATGAGTTTTCAAATAAAGTATTTTTGTGCAATAATCAGCCAGTATATTAACTGCAGGCAAAACACTTAGATCCATTTTTTACTCCTGTTTATGTATGTATATGTATGGGGATGCAGTCGCCGCCTTGAAAATGCTGGGGAGTAGTACTCTAGATATGTAGAAATGTGTTCATTCGAAATTAAAGTATATTCGAAATAGGGATTTGTATAATTTAGATATTTTCGCAATTGCTAAAATTAAAAAAGAGAGCATTCGAAAATAACACATTTGAAATAGAAACATATTCGAAATGTGAATGTTTATTAATAAAATCGTTTCGAAATGGGAACATGTAGAAAATAAGAAAATTCAAAACAGCGAAAATTCGAAATGTGAATTTTTGCAGTTTAGCATTAGAAATAGAAAATTTCGAAATTGGGATTTTCTAACCGGAGACTGCATACCGGCTGCTGGGAAGGGATGGTTAGGGTAATGGAAGGGTAGGGTTAGGGCAATGAAAGGGAGGGGCTAGAGTTAGGGTAATGGAAGAGGAGGGTTAGGGTAAGGATGAGGATAAAGGTTGGGGTTACATTAATACTCACCATTCACCAATGTATCTTCTATCTTTGGTGGATCGATTGCTTCTCCTTGGTGAGGCATAAACAATCGATTCCCCAGTCAGTAGCGAACTGGCTGTGATATCGATTGGTTATGCCTCGCAGAAAAAGGGGCA